>JAWHQI010000164.1:5943548-6029970 GCA_033032865.1 Dactylorhiza incarnata
GATCTCTTATTGAAGCTAGAAATCAAAGCGAATAGAAGACTCTTTTTTTTTTTCTATACCCGACTCGTATCCCCACGAACCGTTTGGCTTTAGCCGATCCTTCCCGAGATACGGGCTCAGCCGTTCTTATAGCCAACAGAGGCAAATTTTTGCCCTAAGTCCTACCCAGACCTAGTCGCCAACATGAGGCAAATTTACTAAATGATTACAGAAATATGTGAAAATAAAAAGACAATAATATAAAACTCCCTCTATGTGGATCTCTTGGAGAAGTAGACGAAGACGCAGAGTATGATCGTAGTCGATGCGGTCTTTCGTCACGATGATGACGCGTGTTGAAATCTTCTCCACAGATCTCCTTAAGCCTTTATGGATTTGTGGGAGTATCTCTCTGAACCTTCCTCTCTATGTTGTGGCACAAAGCTCTGGAATTTTGGATCACAAGAGGATGAGGAAGACGGAGAAAAGGTGCTTTTTTATAGTCTCAGCGCTAGCGCCTGCGCTAGTGCTAGCGCCTGTGCTAGTGCTACCGCCGACACTATACCATTTTAGGACATATTCTGCGCGGCAGAATCTTTAATCCAAGGAAACAATTCTCACTTGCCTTTTGTGCTCCGCGCTACCCGCCTGCTAATCGGATACCTCCAGGCGCTATCTCCTTATATATGTGCTCCCGGAATTGCGCTTAAGCATTCTTTTCGTCGATCAAATTTTCGTCGATCGGAGTTCGTCGAGCGTGCTTCAACATTCGCCGATCGGAAATTCATCGAACAGAGAATCGTCGAACGAAAATCGTCGACCGTAGATTCAATTTCATCGTACCCAGCTTCCATTTTCAGCGGCTTGATTTCGTCGATCGCAGCAGCAAGTTCGTCGAATGGGCTTCATCATCCATCGATCGGAAATTCGGTCGAACGCAAGTTTGTCGAACGTAAGATCTATTTCGTCTAAACAAGCTTCCAGTCTCAGCGGTTCCTTAGCTCTAGCGCCAGGCGTTAGGTGATACCGTCGGCGCTAGTGGGAGTATTAGATTTGATGGCTCAAACTTGGGTGCAACCTTCTTATGTAATCCTTGAGTCATGTGGACTTTGTTATCCTGCACACTTAAACACACAATTCAAATACACATAGGTTTTGTTATTCTCAAACCTAGGAGATGCGGAATACCATGTTCCAACAGATGTTGGTAACGGTACACCTACGATGGATGACGCGCTTACGGATGAAGGCGACACGCCGACCAAGTATTTATGCTATTGCCATCGCGGCGACATTGATGCACCACGTTACAATCTCCGCCCGAGGCGCAAGCAAAACCATTAATAATTATAATAGTTTTATTATAATTATTAATTTTATCTTCTTTATATTTTATGGCACTTTAATGTTTAATTTTGGTTATGTTTAAATTCTGGACTGCGTTTAGTCAAAACTGTGGCAAAGCCTATAAAAGGCCATGTTGTAATATTTTTTATTAATTTTGATGAAGAGAATTTGAAAACCTAATCCCTCTCTTAATCTCTCCCTCTCTCTCTTGTGGCCGTCCCCCCTTTCTTTCCCTCTCTCCCAATTTCGGCCAAGGTGGCCGCCCCCTCCTCTCCTCCTCCTTCTAGAGCGCCGGCCGCCCTCTCCTCTAGGAAATCCTCCTCTCCTCTCCCCTCTAGCCTCTCCCTCTACCAATATTCTCAACCACCTTTTCTCTTTCCTATTCTAAGAAGGCTCTCCATCTCCTATGGATTCCTCTAAGGGATCTAAGTGATATTCGGTGGACCTTGGTGGCGGTAAAGCGAAGACGGCGAATGGATTCCTCTCCAAACAACGCGCTTCCGTGGATCCGTAGAAGAACAGACGGGCGAGTGTATGCTTGAGGCCAATCCAATCTCAAGCGGGGTAACGAACAAGCCACTAGTGTGACTTCATTTCTTGATTTTTTCTTGTGGTGGAATTTTGTGGCGTGATCTTCGAATTACTGATTTTTTCGTGGGTTTTCTTCATATTGAAATTTGCATTTCATCCTTTATTTTTAATTTTCGAATGGTTTGGCGAGCCCCGCTTTCTGTTGGTAGAGATCAACCATTTCCGAATCGATATTTTTGGTGGATCTCTTTTGGTACAACGCATAGCTCGATCGGATCGGGTGGGTCCATTTAGCCTGAGCGAATATGGCCTATAGCCTCTATTCAATCTCTAGCGGGTTGGCTATCCGGCGAGGCGAAATTAATATTGATAAAGTCGCGTTTAAGTTTTGCAGCGTTCTCCGTTCATGAGCGTAGTAATCATGATACGATGGGTTGGAAAGTGTATTATTTGTAGCTACGTGTTGGAGGGTGACCCTGCATCTTTGGTATCAGAGCTAGGTTCGCGTTGATTTCTTAATTGACGCCTTCCTACAACCTCTTACTTCGCCGGCACTCACAACCGTCACACATTAGCGTTGTCAAAATCTCAAAATTTTCAAACTGTGGTCTGCGTTTAGCGGCCTAAATCTGTTATTTTTCTGTAAATTTTTTTTTTTAACATTCTAAATATTTTTTCCTGTTAGAAAATCAAAAAAAAATATTTTATCCTAGTTATTAGGCTCAAAGAAAAAAATTCATCTGTTAAAAATTTTTCTGGTCAGAAACATTTTGGTCTACGTTGCATGCTTACGAGACTTGGCACGAAGTATCCTACGTCCTCGTCTCAAATGGCGGACGAATAGGACTCGGGTCACGGTCCAATGGCTATTGATGAACTCCGTCAGGAGTTCAATGATCAGTTGACGGACATCCGAGAGATACTACATGAGATTCGGGTAGCCCAAAGGGCACCACAGGATCATGCGGCCCACCGACACGTAGGGGAGAACATTAACGTTAATCATATTCCTGACCCTGTCCCCACAAACCATGCAGCTCTCTCAACGTGCTGATGGGAACATTGACCCTCATGGTAACCCCGAACAGGCCCCACGAGCACCGCACGGATTTGATATCAGTAGGGTCATCCGGATCAAACCACCATCTTATGATGGGTTGGGTGACCCCAAGTTTTCTTGGATTGGGTTACGGAGATAGAATGCTACTTTCAGTGGCACAATTTGACTGACGAGGATAAGGTGCGCGTGGCGCGTATGAAGTTATTGGGTCGAGCAAAGTCATACTGGCCGAATGAGGAGCAGCGTTTAGGTGCGAGGGCTGGTTTACCTCCCATTGGTTGGATGGGCATGAAAGCCTTGTTGATTGACAACTATATCCCGATGTATCATCTAATACAAATGTTTGATGAATTAGACTCCCTTCAACAAGGGAACCGCTCGGTCATGGAGTACATGGGGAACCTGAAAGACATGATGGTTAGATGTGACGTTAAGGAGATGCCCGAGGTTACCCTCTCTCGGTTCCGCAAGGGACTTAGCCCCGAAATTAAGGGTAAGCTCCTTCGCTATGGTCACACTGATCTGAACACAACATATAATGCCGCGTTAGACATTGAAAAGCATCTGTCCCACAAATCTAAGTCATGTTTTGTTTTTTGAAGAGTAAGTCCATCTTAGGACCTCCTCCGTTAGCTATGAAAGATAAATGGAAGTTTTGATCCAATGATTCAAACTCCGTCGTAATTACAGCTAGGAATATGCGTAACCCATCCGGCGATCGTGTGCCCGTAGGTCGGATTAGCAAAACAAACGCTTCTTGTTTTAGCTGTGGAGTTCTAGGGCACTACGCTAGTGAATGCCCCCACTAAGGCCAAGCCCTTAGCTCTATTGGATACTGCTGACGATCCCGCCGAGCTCTAATATGAGGTCGGTGATGACTCTGATTTGGAGGGAGTGCCGAGTGATCTAGATGATGACACCAACATGATGGTGATGCGTTGTATTTTTGCCACCCCGCGTGCGTTTGATGAGTGGAATCGGACAAACATATTTTCGTTAAACTTTAAGAGTGGCGAGAAGTGGTGTAAGTTAATCATTGATAGCGGTAGTTGCATGAACGTGATTTCGGAGACTGCGGTGACCCGAATGAAATTGGCCACTGACCCGCACCCTCACCCTTACAAGGTGGCATGGGTTAATAAACATCCCTTCCGGTTGCGCGGCGTTGTTTGGTACCGCTCACCATCAAAACCTATTCAGAGAGGGTTTGGTGTGACGTCATCCCCATGGATGCCTGTCACGTGTTACTCGGACGCCCGTGGTTTTATGACCATGACATCACCCACTTCGGGCGAGCCAACACCTACGATTTCAAGTTTAATGGCAAGATCATTACATTGAAGCCTACCCCGCCTAAGGACCCTTCGAGCGCCTCGAAAGACACAATTGTGCCTGTAGAAAAGAAGACCTTAAGTTTGATTGGTAAGAAGAGTTCGCACGCCAGAAATTTTTGGATGGTGTCCTTTATGCCTTAGTTTGCCTACAAATCAAGGAAGACGTGCCTTCTTTTGATAGTTTACCACCCGCCATGCGGAACATGTTAGAAGAATTTAAGGATGTCTACCAGGAAGAGCTTCCCCCTACGTTACAACTGTTACCAGACATCCAGCATGTGATAAATCTTATTCCAGGTTCCTCGTTGCCCAATATGCCTCACTATCGGTTAAATCCGTCTACACATTTAGAGCTCCAAACTTAAATTTCGGATTTGTTACAAAAGGGATTTATCCATCATAGTAAGAGTCTGTGTGCCGTTCCGGCTTTGCTAGCGCCTAAGAAAGATGCCTCCAGGAGTATGTGCATCGATAGTAGAGCCATTAACAAAATCATAATTAAATATTGATTTCCCATCCCGCGTATGGATGACTTCTTGGACATGTTAGCCGGAGTCGCATCTTTTCTAAATTGGACCTTTGAGTGGCTACCACCAGATTAGAATCCGGGAGGGCGATGAGTGGAAGACTGCTTTTAAATCTAAAGAGGGGCTCTATGAGTGGTTAGTGATGCCGTTTGGATTATCCAATACCCCTAAGTGCATTCTCGAGGATGATGACACACGTCTTCCAACCCTACATGGGAAAATTTATTGTGGTCTATTTTGACGATATTCTCATTTTTAGCACGTCTACCCTTGATAATGAATCGCACTTGAGGACTATCCTAGAGACGTTGCATGCAGAATAATTATTCGTTATATAAAGAAATGTACGTTCTATGTTACCGTCCATAGATTTCCTCGGATATATAGTGAGTTCGGAAGGCATACATGTGGAACCTAGGATGGTCCAAGTCATTAGAGATTGGCCTGAACCCACTAACATTAGGGACGTTAGGAGTTTCCACGGAGTAGCCACCTTTTATCGCCGATTCATTCGCAACTTTAGTAGCATCATGGCACCGATCACCAAATGTATGAAAAAGGGGAATTCACTTGGACGAAATCGGCCACTCACGCGTTCCAAATGATTAAAACTAAGATGTCGGAAGCCCCCCTATTGCAGTAGCCAGACTATTATAAGGTTTTAATTATCTTGTGACACGTCGGGGATCGGGATTGGAGGCGTGTTAAGTTAGGAGGGTCATCCGGTTGGGTATTTTAGTGAGAAATTGGCGGGTCCAAAATTGAATTATTTGAATTATGACTGTGAGTTCTATGTCGTGATACATTGCCTCCAACATTGGCGGCACTACCTTCTCTCGAAGGAGTTTGTCATCCAATCCGATCATGAGGCCTTAAGGTTTGTCAACTCCCAAAGCATGGTCATCCCCCGACACGCTAAGTGGGTCTCCTATCTCCAAGAGTACTCTTTTATTATCAAGCATCTTAAGGGAACCATTAACTGGGTGGCGGACGCCCTTAGTCGCGTCTCCTTGTTATTGACCACCTTAGAAGTGAAAGTCATCGGATTTGAACGTATTAAGGATGAGTATGTTAATTGCTCGGACTTCAAGGAGATATATCTTTCAGCTCAAGGCGATGCGCCCACTAACATAACCGCGTATTATATTCGTGACGGCTACCTATTTAGGCATGCCAAGCATTGTATTCCTCGCTCGTCCCTTCGCCATTTCATCGCGTGGGAGTTGCATAGTGGTGGTCTAGGTGGTCATTTTGGATGTGACAAAACCACCATGTTAGTGGAGGACAAGTTTTTTTGGCCGGACCTTAAGTCTACGGTGCATAAGATTGTGAGCAGTTGCCGGACGTGCCAGTTGGCTAAGGGCAACAAAACAAATGCGTGGATTTATACCCCTCTTCTAATTCCTTCCGTACCTTGGGAGGATATTAGTATGGATTTCATTCTTGGTCTTCCGGTCACTTTTTGTTGCAACGATTCCATTCTTGTGGTCGTTGATCGATTTTTCAAAATGGCATATTTTATTGCGGGTAATAAAACCGACGATGCATCTCATATCGCTAAGTTATTTTTTAAGTAAGTCGTTGGGCATCGGGGCATTCCTAAGTCTATAGTCACCGATCAGGATGTGAAATTCACCAGTTATTTCTAGAAGACCTTGTGGCGAATCATGGGCACTAGGCTCTTGATTTCCTCAGCCTACCATCCATAAATGGATGGGCAAATGGATGTAGTGAATCGGAGTTTGGGTAGTTTACTACGATGTCTCGTTGGTGACCACAAGGGTACGTGGGACCTCATCCTTCCTAATGCACAATTGTCCTACAATAATTCTAAAAATAGGTCCACCGGTTTATCCCCAAATGAGATCGTGCATGGCTATAAGGCCCCTCTACCACTTGACTTGGTTGCTTTACCTCCATCTTACAAGTCGAGTCAATTTGCACAGGATTTTTCCGCTCATGTTCATGAATTACATAAACACGTGAAGGACACGCTCGATACTCAATATGCGTCTTATCAATTGCAAGTTAACGTACATAGAAGGGCATCCCACTTTAAAGTTAGAGATTTGGTTATGGTGCGTCTTGACCTTGAACGGATGCCTTTAGGCGCCATAAAGAAGTTGGCTAATCGGCGAGCGGGCCCGTTTCGAATTTTAAAAAAACTAGGAGAAAATGTGTTTCTTTTGGAGTTACCCACTGATTGGGGATTCTCCCCTATTTCAATGTTTTAGATTTAACGTCGTATGTTTCTCCACCACTTGATTTATCGGTCTGCCCGTTTGGTTCCACTTCTTTGTCTAATGGGGTTGGGGTGAGGTTATGTCCGGATCGCTCTCTTCTTTGGTCCCCACTGGAAGTACGTTGAATGTTGATGACGGAATCAATTCCCCTTATTTGCCTAACGCTTTTCCAAGGTTCCTTGAACCACTTTTGTTCCTGACAGGATCCTTCGAGATGAAGTGATTTCCTCTCCCAGTGGTACCAGTCGCCGCTACTTGGTTCCTTGGTGTGACCGTCCATCCTCCGATGACTCATGGCTTCCAGAATCGGAGGTGACCCTTCTGGATGATGATCTTCTACGCCGCTACCTTCGCGACAACTCATCGGTGATGAGTACTTTTGAGCGGGGGAGGATTGATGGTGACGACGGCCCTCAATGTGAAGATGTTGGTAACAGTACACCTACGGCGGATGACGCGCTAACAGATGAAGGCGACACACCGACCAAGGATTTACGCCATCTCCGTCGCGGCGAGATTGATGCACACCGTTACAATCTCCGCCCAAGGCGCAAGCAAAACAATTAATAATTATAATAGTTTTATTATAATTATTAATTTTATCTTCTTTATATTTTAAGGCACTTTAATGTTTTAATTTTGGTTATGTTTAATTTCTGGACTGCGTGAAAGATTATATAGGTATATGATCTAGTTCGCCTAGAGGGGGGGGGGGGGGTGAATAGGTCTTTTGATTTTTACTTGTTTTATTTAGACAGTTAAAACTATTCTATTCAAGAAATCAAACACACCCAGAAAGCACACAATTGTTTATAGTGGTTCACCAAGACAGTGTGTCTATGGGTAGTCCACTTTCCCCCTTCACCCTTCTAACAGTGTGTTAGACAGGGCCAACTCCTCCAATCTCAGCTAAAATAGCTTACAACACAGATCACTCAGGATCTCTCAGGTTTTCCCAACCCTACCTTAGGCACAGCAGCCCTACCTCAGATCAGCCACTGATCGTACAACTCAGACCACAGCAGGACCTACAATCTCAGGCCAACAAGCCATACCTCAGAGGAATCCACCTCCTACAACTCAGACCTCTTCAAGGTCCTACCTCACAGGAATACTCCTCCTTCAGCTCAGGAAATAAACCCCTACAACTCAGGCAAAAGTAGCCTTACAAACTCAGGTCTTCAGCCCTACAAACTCAGGCAAAAGCCCTACAGTAAAAGTTTAGTTGAAGCTTACTACAGAAGACAGCAGAAGAGGTCCCCTGTAGTTCCTGCACACTTGGTGCTTCCTTGTAGCTGGAGATGATGATGGCAGCTACTCACTGATCTTCCTCTTCAGATGAAGGATGGAAGATCACCTTGCTCCTTGAAGAGGAGCTTTCTTTTTCTCTCTTCTTCTTCTTGCTTGTTCAGTGAGCAGCAGGAGAAAGATGAGAGCTCTTGCCGTCAATGGAATAGTGTATTTCTTTAAGCACTCAACCAGTTTAATTCCAAAGTGCCCTAACATCTTCTTTTATACATCCCCGACCTCCAATGGCTCTCAACCGTCCTTCTGAGAAGTATGGGAGAGACTGGTGGACCCCACACTGCCTTTCTGCAGCTTGAGCCACGGGAAGAACTCGCAATCTGCGTTCGACAAATTTGCCATTCTGGGTTCAACGAACTTTGCCAACTCTGTGTTCAACGAACACGCCAAGCTCTGGGTTCGACAAACTCACCATACTCTGCGCTCAACAAACTCGTCATGCTCTGTGTTCGACGAACTCCATTCTCCGTTCGACGAACACGCCAAGTCTCAGCGCTTGCTTCTGTTCTGTCTCAAAGGTCGACGAACTGTGTTCTGAGTTTGACGAACATGCCAAGTCTCAGTGCTTGTTTCTGTTCCGTCTCTGTGTTCGACGAACTGTGTTCTGCGTTCAACGAACACGTTAAATCTCTGTTGTTTGCTTCTGTTGTCTCTGTGTTCGACGAACTTTGTTCTGCGTTCGACGAACATGCCAAATCTGTATTTCTTGCACAAATATAGCTTTATCAAATACACCTTTGTACTTAGCATTGAGAGTGATGCCTCTTCAAATCAAAGGAATATTGAGGGCAATATTCCCAACAATCTCCCCCTATTTGAAGAAGGCTGAACATTCCCAATGCTAAGGTACATAGCCAACAAAAACATATCATACAAATACTTTATTTAGCATTCATGCTATCACTGCTTCTAGAAAATAACATTGCTTAAGCATTAACATTGTTTAAGCATGCTTTGATACCCCATGACAGATTATGTTAAGCTATGACTAGCTCATAGGTTATCTCCCCTTTTCTAACTCAGATTATATAGCATGTTTATAATAACTAACTCTGATAACTTTATCAGAGGGCTAACTCTGATTTGGTCATAGCATTGGCCATCTCCCCCTTTCTGGTTTCTTCAACTATTTTTCTCTCTAGGAATTAGGAGGGAAAATCTATAGTATTTGCCAACTCCCCCTCAATCTGAGCAGGAACTTGCTCCCCCTCAATTTGAGAACTATTATATTTAATAACTAATCTTGTTCATTTTGAACAACCCTTTCTAGCTCCCCCTTATTTGGAGCATATTTATTGATCTCATGATTGAAGGGTAAATAAAATTACATTCTATGACTGAGTTCGTCGAACTCGGACTGGAGTTCATCGAACTTAGGGCTTAGTTCATCTAAACTCATCATAGAGTTGAGTTCGTCGAACACAAGCTCGACATTTGTCAAAACCAGGAAAGAGTTCGTCGAACCCAGAATTTTCTTAGCTGATTAAGGGTAACCTGAAGCTCAGCTGATTCAGATTTTTCTGATTCAGCTGATCATTCTACATAATACTATTCTACATTTAACATTTTAGGGAGATTATCTACCCTATCATGTGGACAATGCCTACTGTAAAGTTGATCAATTCAGATTTCAATTTATCATACAGTACATAATGTGAGAATTGTACAGATAAGAATATAAGCATTTTAACAATGGATATTGATTCATAAATGAACTCATTCTAAATTCAACATTCCTAATTCAATTTTGAAAAAATTGAACTTGGCCTCATCTAGTGGCTTGGTGAAGATATCAGCTACTTGATTGTCTGTGGGGACATAGTCAAGTTTGATGTCTTCACACTCTACATGCTCTCTAATAAAATGGTACCTTATTTCTATGTGTTTGGTCCTACTATGGGAGATAGGATTTTTGGCAATAGAAATAGCACTGCATGAGTCACACATCAGGGGATATTGTCTAACCTTTATGTTGTAATCCTCCAATTGATGTTAGATCCACAGAAGTTTAGCACAACAACTACCTGCAGCAATGTACTCTGACTCAGCTGTGGATATGGCCACACTGGTTTGCTTTTTGCTGCTCCAAGAGATCAGCCTCCTACCTAGGAATTGACAAGTACCACTTGTGCTTTTCCTGTCTTCTTTGCACCCTGCAAAATCTGCATCTGAATAGCCTATTAGTTCAAAGTCATTGTTCCTAGGGTACCAAAGGCCAAGATTTAGGCTGCCCTTGAGGTATTTCAAAATCCTTTTGACAGAGGTGTAGTGAGATTCCTTAGGACAAGCCTGATACCTAGCACAAACACATGTAGAATACATAATGTCTGGCCTACTAGCAGTCAAGTACAACAGGGATCAAATGATACACATGTACATGGACACATCAAAGGCCTTCCCCTTTTCATCCTTGTCTAATGATACATTAGATCCCATGGGTGTTCTCATGGTGGAGGTTGATTCCATCCCAAATTTCATGATGAGCTCCTTGGTGTACTTAGTCTGGGAAATGAAGATTCCATCATCAGACTGTTTCACTTGGAGCCCAATGAAATATTTAAGTTCACCCATACAGCTTATCTCAAACTCCCCCTGCATTAGATTGGCAAATCTCTTGCAGAGGTTGTCATGAGTAGACCCAAATATTATGGCATCAATATAGATTTGGACTAAGAGACACTTGCCCCTTGTTTGCCTAAGAAACATTGTGCTATCTATCTTTCCCCTCAAGAACTTGTTCTTGATGAGAAAGCTAGTCAATGTCTCATACCAAGCCCTGGGGGCTTGCTTAAGATCATATAGAGCTTTCCTAAGTAGATAAACATGAGATGAGAGAGTAGGATGGACAAAACCTGATGGCTGCTCTACATAAGCTTCCTCTTTCAGATTTCCACTCAGGAATGCTGATTTGACATCCATCTGGTACACCTTGAAGCCTTTGTGGGCTTAATATGCAAGGAATAGCCTTATGGCCTCCAACCTTGCAAATGGGGAAAAGGTTTGGTCAAAGTCTATCCCGTCCTCTTGTCTATACCCCTTTGCAACCAGTCTTGCCTTGTTCTTGATGATTGTTCCATTCTCATCCATCTTATTTCTGAAGATCCATTTGGTGCCAATTATGTTGTGTCCTTGTGGTCTTGGCACCAACTTCCATACTTTGCATCTCATAAATTGCAACAGTTCTTCCTGTATTGCCTGAATTCATAATGGATCCAAGTTGGGCTCTTCAAATTTCTTAGGCTCTACCTGTGACAGGAAACTGAGGAATAAGGCCTCATTGTGAGCCCTGCTCCTAGTTGTCACACCTTGTTGAATATTCCCAATAATTTGCTCCAAGGGATGATCCCTTAGATGTCTTGTAGCTACAGGCAACCTCTCCTGTATATGCTGAATTTCTCCCATTGGGTCAGCGGCTTCCTCAGCATCCTGCTCCTCTACTTCTTCTGGAATTGCTGCATCAGTATGAACTTTACTGCTGCATGGTGTCTTGTATAGACATCCTTTCCAAATCTTGTTCATTTCCTGTCAAGACAAAAGATCTAGACCAGCCATTATATATTAGGCTAATCTAATCAAATACTACATGCATAGACTCCTCTACAACATTAGTTTTCTTGTTGTACACCTATAAGCTCTACTATGAGAGCTATAGCTAACAAGAATACCTACATTGCATTTCTCTGCAAACTTTGTTAATTGATATTTTCTATTGTTTAATATGTAGCCTTTTGAACCAAATATTCCAAAATATGAAATTGTAGGTTGTTTGCCTTTCAGAATCTCATAGGGAGTTATTCCATGAACCTTATTGATGGAAGCTCTATTGAGAACATGACAGGCAGTATTGACTGCCTCAGCCTAGAAGTATTCTGGGAGTGAGGAGTCACTTAGCAGTGTTCTCCCAGCTTCTATCATGGTCCTATTCCTCCTCTCAGCCACACCATTTTGTTGTGGAGTCCTTGGGGAGGAGAACTCTTGGGTGATACCATATTCTTGGCAAAACCTTGTCATAGCATCAGATTGAAATTCTGTGCCATGGTCAGTTCTAGTTCTGACCACAGCACATTGCAAGTCATTCTGAATTGCTTTGACATGAGTTATAAAGATATTTAGAGTATCAGACTTCTTCTTTAGGAAGAATACCCATGTATATTTTGAGTGATCATCAACAATCACCAAAGTATACAACTTCCCACCTAAGCTCTGAATTGGCATGGGACCAAACAAGTCCATATGCAAGAGATAAAGACAACTTTCAGTGTCTTTGGTGCCAATACTTTTAGAGGTGGCCCTTGTTTGCTTACCCATTTGGCAAGCATGACAGAGACCATCTTTAATACATTTTAAATTAGGACTATTCCTAACAAGGTTTTTAGAGAAAAGTCTATAAATTGTCTTGTAGTTAATATGAGCAAGTCTCTTGTGCCATTGAACACAGAGAGACTCATTCTCATTAGCTACAAGACAAACAGTTGTAAGAGAATTACTGCAAATAAAATCTAAGCAATAAACATTCCCACTCCTAGTGCCTGAGAGTATAGTCTCTAAGTCCTTAGACTTTTTAATCAAGCGCTTGTCATTGTGGAAATCAATGACAAAGCCTAGGTTACACAATTGACTTATGCTTACAAGGTTGTGTTGCAACCCTTCAACATAAGCTACTCCTGTGATGGAAACTATGCCATTGGATATCATACCATATCCCTTGGTGATTCCTTTTTCAGATACCCCTATAACTTTGGGTCCATTCTTCACAGGCTTGTAGTCCTGTAGGAGACTCCTTGATCATGTCATGTGCCTTGAGCACCCACTATCCAAGTACCAAATTTGGTTTAGGCTGGTACTTGAACTAACCTGCAAGAAGAAGTTTTGTTATCCTTAGGAGCCCAAAAACCTTTGGGTCCTAGGTGCATGTTACTCTGATGAGAGAATCTCACCCTAGCTGCACTCCTAGCAGGAAGGCTCTTCTTTGCATTAGGTACAATGGGATTGTACCAACAATCTATGGCAAAGTGTCCCACTTTACCACAACACTAATATTCATGAATATTTTATCTCCTCTTTTGAACATTTCTTGAGGGAAGTGCAGCACTGTGCACATGTTCAGGAGGAGAGACAGCTGCATTCTTCCTATTTCTCTCAGCAATGATTTGACTGAAAGTCAATCTAGGTGCTATCTTGATGCTCTTTGAGCTGATGTCATCAGCCTGCTTTGGCTTGGCCGCCATACAAGATCTAATGGCATCTGACACTAAGCAACAAGGCTGATCAACAGATTTGACATCAGTTTTGCTCTTTGCTGAAGCAGATTTGAAAGAGCTTGCACCCTTATTCTTGACTGGAGGGGCTGAAGTACCAAATACAAAAGGCCAGGTTGGACCAATTGAATTTCCTCATGGGGAGCCTTCATAACACTCAATCCCATGCCCTTTCTTCCACTATAGGAAGGAGTATTTTCCTTCCTATAGAAACTCTCATTCTTCCAGTGACCATAAATGATTTCATGGTCATACCTGTTGGAAGGAAGTAACACCTTTTGAAAGGTGGTTTGAGGCTTAGCCCTCCCCTTTCTCTTCTCTCCACTCCCTTCTCCTACTTCCATTTTATTGAATCCTAGTCCTCTCCTATTGGTTTGAGAGGAGAAGGTGTCAATAATAGGGAGCACATATTTGGTCTTGGAGAATTGAGCCACCAGGCTCTTCTCTTTCACAAGCTTCTCCTCAAGGTCCTTAATGACCTTGTTCTTCAGGGAAATAGTGCATAATTGCACAGTTGTTAACCCCTGTAAATGGCTTATCTGTCTACTCATCTGAGCCACCAGGGAGGTAGGTTCAGTGTAGTCATTCTTAGTCATTTTAAGGGAAGAAATTTCCTAGGCTTGCCTCTTGGCAAGCTTCTTGCTCTTCTTCAGAGCTTCCAAAAGAACACCATACTTGTCAATCAATTGATTGACTTCTTCCTCAGCATCTGAACCACTTCCACCAATTGATGAAGGTGCTTCAAATTCTAGACCAGTCTCATAATCAGAAGAAGATATGGAATGAACTAATACCTGCTAATGTTCTGAATTGTAGTGGTTGTCCTCGTCTTCAATTAGATCCATCAGTCCATGTTCATCTTGAATGACTTCATCCTCCTCTACATCACTGTCTGAATGTGATAGAGGGGCCTGATTCCTGTCCTGGCAGCAGGATAGTCCTCTTCTTCCTGAGTAGCAAATTGCCCTATGTAGGCTTCCTCTTCTCCATCTGAATCTGAAGATGAAGATTCAGACTCACTCCAACTCTTTCCTTTCTTGGTTAGAAAGGATTTTTCTCCCTTCCTATCCTTCTGGTGATGGGTCTTCTTGTCATCTCTTTCTTTTCTCTTGACTGGACAGTCAGCAATGACATGTACAGGCTTACTGTAGCAATATCAAATGATGTTATTTGAAACATGTTTACTAGATTTAGAATCATACCTGTCCCCTTTGGGGTGCTTCCTTTCAGATCTATGGTGATCCTTCCTGGGATGAGAGGAGGAGGAAGGTTTGTTCTTCCAATGTTTCCTCTTTATCATCTTCTTGAATTGCCTAGTGTAGGCAGCAAACTCCTCATCAGAAGAGCTGTTTTCAGATTGGCGGTGATCTGAATTGTCTGAGTCAACAACCCTTCTTGGAAAGGTATGAATTCTTTTCTTGCACTTCTTGGAACCTTCAGCCTTGAGAGCCACAGACTTCTCCCTAGCATGAGGCCTATAGGAGGTGTCTTCTTCCTTTCTTGCAGATAGTTGCATCTCATATGAGAGCAACTTTCCAAACAGAGTGTGAGGAGGAGTTTCACTCAGCTTTGCCACTTCCCTAATGGCACAGATTTTGGTATCCCAGTCTCTAGTTAGAGATCTTTGGAATTTATCATTCAACTCATAATGAGTGAAGATCCTTTCATAGGTCCTCAACTCATTAACTATCCTAAAAAATCTTTCATAGCAATCAGCTATGCATTCCTGATTTTGTTGCCTAAAGGCTTCATACTCCTAATTGAGGAGGGATTTCCTATCATTCCTCACTTCCTTAGTCCCTTCCATGTACACAATTAATGTATCCCACATTTCCTTTGCAGTATCACAGTGCACCAAGTTTTGGAAAGTAGAATCATCAATAGCATTGATAATGATATTTTGTGCCCTTTTGTCCATTGTAGCCAATGCTATCTCATCCCCTGTCATTTCAGTGTAAGGCTTTCCTACCATCCTCGTAGGATCAATGGTGGAGGGCTTTGTGATAATGAAGGGTCCTTCCTAAACAGTGATAAAGATTCTAGGATCTGAAGCTTCCATGAACAGCCTAACCCTTTGTTTCCAGATGCCAAAGGTTTCCTTTTTGCATATAGGGAGCTTCATTGAACCCATTTCCTTCTGAACTCCATTTGAAGCCATTGGATTCAGATTTAATAATACTTATGTAGGATCTGGTCAGGTAGTTAAGCCCTTAATGACCAACCTCCCTCTGATACCACTTAAAAGATTATATAGGTATATGATCTAGTTCACCTAGAGGGGGGGGGGGGGGGGTGAATAGGTCTTTTGATTTTGACTTGTTTTATTTAGATAGTTAAAACTATTCTATGCAAGAAATCAAACACACCCAGAAAGCACACAATTGTTTATAGTGGTTCCCCAGGACAGTGTGTCTATGTGTAGTCCACTTTCTCCCTTCACCCTTCTAACAGTGTGTTAGATAGGGCCAACTCCTCCAATCTCAGCTAAAATAGATTACAACACAGATCCCTCAGGATCTCTCAGGTTTTCCCAACCCTACCTCAGGCACAGAAGCCCTACCTCAGATCAGCCACTGATCCTACAACTCAGATCACAGCAGGTCCAACAATCTCAGGCCAACAAGCCCTACCTCAGAGGAATCCACCTCCTACAACTCAGGCCTCTTCCAGGTCCTACCTCACAGGAATACACCTCCTTCAGCTCAGGCAATAAAGCCCTACAACTCAGGCAAAAGCAACCTTACAAACTCAGGCCTTCAGCTCTACAAACTCAGGCAAAATCCCTACAATAAAAGTTTAGTTGATGCTTACTACAGCAGACAGCAGAAGAGGTCCCCTGTAGTTCCTGCACACCTGGTGCTTCCTTGTAGCTGGAGATGATGATGGCAGCTACTCACTGATCTTCCTCTTCAGATGAAGGATGGAAGATCACCTTGCTCCTTGAAGAGGAGCTTTCTTTTTTCTCTTCTTCTTCTTGCTTGTTCAGTGAGCAGCAGGAGAAAGACGAGAGCTCTTGCTGTCAATTGAATAGTGTATTTCTTTAAGCACTCAGCCAGTTTAATTCCAAAGTGCCCTAACATCTTCTTTTATACATCCCCGACCTCCAACGGCTCTCAGCTGTCCTTCTGACAAGTATGGGAGAGACTGGTGGACCCCACACTGCCTTTCTTTAGCTTGCGCCACAGGCAGAACTCGCAATCTGCGTTTGACAAACTCACCATTCTGGGTTCGACGAACTTGCCCAACTCTGTGTTTGACGAACATGCCAAGCTCTGGGTTCGAAGAACTCACCATACTCTGCGCTCAACGAACTCATCATGCTCTGTGTTCGATGAACTCCATTCTCCATTCGACGAACTCGCCAAGTCTCAGCGCTTGCTTCTGTTCTGTCTCAAAGGTCGACGAACTATGTTCCGAGTTCAACGAACATGCCAAGTCTCAGCGCTTGCTTCTGTTCTATCTCTTTGTTCGACGAACTGTGTTCTGCGTTCGACGAACACGCCAAATTTCTGATGTTTGCTTATGTTGTCTCTGTGTTCGATGAACTGTGTTCTGCGTTCGACGAATACGCCAAATCTGTATTTCTTGCACAAATATAGCTTTATCA
Organism: Dactylorhiza incarnata; assembly: GCA_033032865.1. Taxonomy (NCBI): domain Eukaryota; kingdom Viridiplantae; phylum Streptophyta; class Magnoliopsida; order Asparagales; family Orchidaceae; genus Dactylorhiza; species Dactylorhiza incarnata. The sequence continues at coordinate 5,960,740 of JAWHQI010000164.1, forward strand.
AATACACCTTTGTAATTAGCATTGAGAGTGATACCTCTTCAAATCAAAGGAATATTGAGGGCAATATTCTCAACACTGTGTTTAGTCAAAACTGTGGCAAAGCCTATAAAAGGCCATTTTGTAATATTTTTTAATTAATTTTGATTAAGAGAATTTGAAAACCCTAATCCCTCTCTTAATCTCTCCCTCTCTCTCTTTTGCCCCCCCCCCCCCCCCCCCTCTCTTTCCCTCTCTCCAAATTTCGGCCAAGGAGGCCGCCCCCTCCTCTCCTCCTCCTTCTAGCCGCCGGCCGTCCTCTCCTCTAGGAGATCCGCCTCTCCTCTCCCCTCTAGCCTCTCCCTCTACCAAATATTCTCTACCACCTTTTCTATTTCCTATTCTAAGAAGGATCTCCATCTCCTACGGATTCCTCTAAGGGATCTAAGTGATATTCGGTGGACCTTGGTGGCGGTAAAGCGAAGACGGCGAACGGATTCCTCTCCAAACAACGCGCTTCCGGTGGATCCGTAGAAGAACGGACGGGCGAGTGTATGCTTGAGGCCAATCCAATCTCAAGCGGGTAACGAACAAGCCACTAGTGTGACTGCATTTCTTGATTTTTTCTTGTGGTGGAATTCTGTGGCGTGATCTTCGAATCACTGATTTCTTTTGTGGGTTTTCTTCATATTGAAATTTGCATTTCATCCTTTATTTTTAATTTTCGAAGGGGTTTGGCGAGCCCCGCTTTTTGTCGGGAGAGATCAACCATTTCCGAATCAATATTTTCGGTGGATCTCTTTTGGTACAACGCATAGCTCGATCGGATCGGGTGGGTCCATTTAGCTTGAGAGAATATTGGCCTATAGCCTCTATTCAATCTCTAGCGGGTTGGCTATCCGGCGAGGCGAAAATAATATTGATAAAGTCATGTTTATGTTTTGCTGCATTCTACGTTCACGCGCGTAGTAATCGTGATATGATGGGTGATAAAGTGTATTAATTCGTAGCGTATGCGTTGGAGGGTGAACCCTGCATCATTTATGTTCGCACAAAATTACTCACAACGTACACGCAACGCAATATTTATCAATTAGATGCTAACGTACAGGTAGTTACACCGCTAGAGGTTGAATAAATGGCTCTAGACCAATATTGTTCCCGAATAAAAGGACCCACTCTGTCCGAGCGAGCTTGAATTGTACCAAAAAAAATCTACCAAAAATTACGATTCAAAAAGGGTAGATCTCTCCCAACAAAAAGTCGAGGTTCGTCAATCCTCTTCGAAAATTAAAAAGAAATAAGAAGATTGCACAAATCAATCGAAGAAAACCATGATTATCCAAGTGAATCGAAGATCACGCCAAAATTTACCACCACAAGAAATTAACAAGAGGGAAAATCTCACGAGTAGAAATTTCGTTACCCCGCTTGAGATGCAATTATCCTCAAGCATACACTCGCCCGATTCGTTCTTCAACAGATCCACCGGAACCGCTTCGAATGGATAGAAACTCTTCCGCCTTGATTGCTTCACGTCGGATCTTGGTTTCCCAGGGCCACGACCCGTTCTTCTTCCTTCTTCACCTTGGCTGAAACTTCTCAAGAATAGGGAGTATGATGGGTGGCTATGAGATTGGGCTTAAGTTGAGGGAGAAAAGAAATAGGGGGAAGGAGAAGTGGTGGCCGACGGCCAAGAGGAGGGAGGAAGAGAGATGGGCGGCCAAGAGGGGGCCGAAATCCAATGAAGGAAGAAAGAGAAAGGGGGCGACTAGGAGAGGGAGAAACTCAAGAGGGAAATTTAGGGTTTAGGTTTTTTCTTAACATTCAATAATCCTCAAAATCTAATACAAGATAGCTTTTTATAGGCTAGCCAACAAACATGGCTAAACGCAGTCTGAAATTAAAATAAAAACATGAGCATGGCTAAAAGCAGTCCAAATTAAAATAAAACATGGACATAAACAAAGTCCAAAATAAAAGACAAAGCTTGGTAAAATTTTAATTAATAATTATAATAAAAATAATTATAATTATTAATTATTAATCTTGCACCGCGGACGAAGGTTGTAACGGCGATGGCGTTCATCATGATGGTGCGGCAATGGCGTTCTTCAAAATGGTTGTCGCGGCGATGGCGTACACCATGATTGTTGTTGCGGCATCATCCGTCAGAGTTTTCAAATATAGTGTTGCGGAAACGATCAAAATAATCCGCCGAGTCAGTGTCGTAAAGGAACTGGTCATGAACATATGGCGTGGCATCGTCTCAATCAAAGTGGGCCACTATGATCGGGAGTATCACAGCAGCAAAAAGGCAGTTGTGTCATATGCGGCAGAGAAAGGGAAGGCGGTGGAATTGACTGCATCCCATCATGCTCCAGCTCAGCCCTGAGTATACAATCTTGGCCAGCCGGAGGCCATTAAGCAAAGTGGTGTGGTGACATGTATGTGTTAGTATATAGCTTTTGGTTGCTTTCTATACTTCATACCTTGCACATTGCTTGTTAAATTTGTGTGTATTAGGCTTTATCCTTTTCTTTAACTGTCCGGCGAGAACACTGTTCGATACTGGAGCCTCGAATTCCTTTCTATCGAAGGCCTTCATACAACAAATTGTAGTGCCTTCATCTTTGGAAAAGGAAAGGTTGGATGTGGTGCTACTGAATGGGTGCTCATTGTGTGCGAATCGAGTTTGTGTTGTAAAGTGCGGTTCAAAAGTCAGGAATTTTATTTGGAAGCATCGATACTACCGATCTCGCAGTTTGATGTAATCTTTGGAATGTACTGGCTGTCGGAGCAGCAGGACTACATTACTTGATCTTCGAAGGAGGTCACACGAGGGCATAATACTGAACATGCAATGACTTTTGCTAGTTTACATGGATCGAGCAAGATGTTGATATCTGCGGTCCAAGTAGTCAAAGTAGTTAGGCAGGGCGCGTAGTTGTGCTTCATGCTAGTGGGGGATGCAAAGCCTCAACCCAGTTTGAGCGACGTTCCTATTATATCAGAGTATCTGGAGGTGTTTCCCAAATATCTCCCTGGGGTGCCACCTCAGGGGAGATCGACTTCACGATAGAGCTAGTGCCAGGTGCCAAGCTTGTGTCACATTCCCAATACCGGATAACGGCTAAGGAAATGGCGGAGTTAAAGGTTCTGTTGTAGGAGTTGCTAGAGCAAGGTTATATACGCCCATGTTCATCCCTTTGTGGTGCACCGGTCCTCTTTGTGAAGAAGAAGGGCAAAAGCCAGCATCTATGTATCGACTACCGTGACTTGAACAAGTTAACAGAAAAGAACAAGTATCCGATTCCACAAATCAATAACCTGTTTGATTAGTTGGTCGGATCAAATGTGTATTCAAAATTGGATTTGAAATCCATGTATTACCAGTTGCGGATTCGGGAATGTGATATTCCCAAGACGGCATTTAGTACCCGCTATGGGCACTATGAGTTCACCGTGATGCCGTTTGGCTTTATGAATGCACCATCGGTATTCATGGATCTGATGAACAGAACTTTTATAGAGTGCCTTGACCAGTTTTTGATCGTCTTTATTGACGATATACTGGTGTACTCGCAATCTAAGGAAGAACACGCGATTCATTTGCGTGTAGTTATGGAAACCATGCGAAGGAGTCAGTTGTATGCCAAATTCTCCAAGTGTGAGTTTTGATATAGAAATTTAGTGCTTGTTAAATTGATCGAAGGTTAAAGATTTTTACCAAAACTATATCTGATAAAGGCAAGTGCACCTTATCGTTTATAGTATAGGATATTTAGAAATACCAATGTCGTATTCCACGGGGCGCGTTGATTAGTTCTACTTTGAGGAAAATCACCATTATCTTATCTAACGATTTTTTTGAGGTTTGTTTTACTTTAGCCAAAAACAATTTGCAAACTAAATGAGAAAGAGAATATACATTGCATGAAAGAGAAATTACTAAGGTGAAAGAGAATATGAAAGATAGCAAAATTAATTTTATTGAAAACCAAAACTATTACAAGCTTAAAAATGGATTACAAGGCTAGGAAGAGAAAGATTACAAGCTTAAACTAGGCTATTGCAAGAAAGAAAATTAAACATTACTTGACATGAAAAGGAAGAGAACATGAAATTGAAAGACATGAAAAAGCATTGAAAAATTCACTAACAGCTCTAACAACACCTCCCCCTCTCCAAATTTCTGAACCTCTAACTCAAGGGAGAGCCTCAGAATTTATAGGCAAAATTTTCAAGTTACACGCCCTTGGTCACGGGCGTGACCTAGGGCGTGTAAACACTGTTAACATCGGATCCGACAGTGGCGTGGACTTTGCGTGACGGCGGGAGGAATTCAGACATTACACGCCCGTGTAACTTGGGTCACGAGCGTGTACTTGGACGGCTTCATTTAATGCAGCGTGGGTCTTCTTTGCGGCGCGGCGGTGTGCAGGGATCACGCGGGAAAGTCACGGGCGTGACATATGAGACACGGGCATGACTCATGTTGACTTCTTGATGGCTTCTCCACGTCTCGATGGCCGCCCGCTGGGAAGATTACACGCCCGCTGGATAGAGAGTTCGTCGAATGCAGCTCGGCTTTCATCGAACGCCTGGGCAGAGAGATTTCGTCGAATGCAGCTCGGGTTTCGTCGAACGCAGCTCAGTTTTCGTCGAACACCTATGCAGAGAGCGTTCGTCAAACACAGCTCAAGTTTCATCGAACACAGCTCAGTTTTTGTCGAACATAGATCTTTAGGTCTCAAGCCCTTGGTCACAGGCGTGACTGAGGGCGTGACTTGTGATTTTCTCCGATTTTTCCCAAAATTCTGCAAAAATTGAAATTAAGCTAAGTTAGAAACAAAATTACAAAATAACTACTTATGACCTAAAATTGACATGAAAAAGAAAAATACATATTAAATATTTACAAAATTTTCTATTAAAAAGTTATATAAAAACTACTTATCAAATACCCCCATACTTGAGGTTTGCTATTCCAGAGCATAAGTGTGAGACATAATTTATAAGACATCCTTAAAATTTTTAATTTTAAACTAAAATTTCATTTAAACCAAAACATAAGTTAAGAGTAAATTCAAGGAGGAGTTAAGTCCTAAATTATGATGATGATTTGAAAAGAGGGAAAAATGTTTAGGCAAGGACTTCTCAAGAAAATTAATTAGTTTAACAAAATTGTAGAAATTATACAACTAGATTAAATTAAAATTATAAGAACTCTATCTTAAAAGAAACTTAAGGAAAAGTAACTTACTAAATATTACTCTCTCCATAATCTTAAGCTAAATCTAGAACAATGAAAATTGGCTAAGGGGGATTTCAGAAAATTTGGCAAAAGAACAGAATTTTTTTTGAATGGAGGTGATGGATATTATCCTCTCATCATGAATATTTTTTTTTATTCTCTTCTAATAAAAACCCAAAATGTATATGTTTAGGAGTAATGAATTTTATCCTGTTACTCCATGCGATATAATCTTTTAAATGATTTTGGGTGCATATGTTTAGGGAATAATGAATTTTATCCTCTTATTCCCATGACATATGATCTTTTAAAATTCATTTTTTTCTGCCAACAAAGGGGGTAGGGAAAGAAAATAAATCTAGCTAGATTTAAATTATATTGAGAGCAAATTCTAGTATATTTAAATTTCCTAAGATTTAAAAAGTTAGAAGAAAATATAATCGAAATCTAAAGAGATTTCACAAATTCACTACAAAATGAAGCCATTTAAAAATAAAAAGAGAAGTCATGCTAAATAAATTCTCTAATCAAGTTAAAATCATAAGATGATTCTTAAAGCAAGATTACCTCAAATTTAAAATTAACAAACTATGATAAGCAAAATTTTAGCTAATTAAAAACCTAAAAATGCTTATAAACATTCTCAACTAGATTTCTAAGAACTCACAAAAACAACAAATAGGAGAGGTATAAGATTTTTATATTTTTGTATTTTAAGTTTTTCATATTTTTTTTTTTGAATTTTGAATTTTTTTTTCTTGAATTTTGATATTATCTTTTTTTTGGATTTTTGATATTATCTTTTTTCGGATTTTTGATAAGAAATCAACAATAAAAACATATACTAAAAAGCCAAAATTTTTTTGTTAATTCTTGGACTTCTCGAGATATACCCCGTGAAGGGTTCTCAACGATACTAGGAGGTGTGATGGGGTGAGGTCCCAAACGTCCCTTTCCAAGAAATTAATTTTCTATTTTCTAATTTTTTTTGAGTTTTTGGGTTTTACAAGTGCTTAAATAGAAGAAAACATAAGAAAATATTTTTTGAAAATTTTTCTAATTTAACAACTATTTACAAAAAACTATTTACACCCCCATAGCTAAAGTTAAACATTGTCCCCAATGTTTAAAACTATGTATGAAGTAAACGAAAATAAAGAAGCAAATAAAGATATGCAAGGAAAGAAAAGGAGGAAAAAGAGCATTCCTGATTTTTTGAAGCTTTCGTGGGGAAGCGGCGATTACCTACAAAAGTTGTTAAAGAAGAAAAACAAGGGAAAACAATAAAAGATAACCTTTGGGTGCCTCCCAAAAGAGCTTTGTTTAAGGTCGCGTAACTTGACCCACTTGCCGATCATATTATAGGATGAAAAGATAATGATTCACTCTTCTCATTAGCTAGCTCTCCCGGAAGATATAACTTAAGGCGGTGCCCATTTACTTTGACGGAACCTTTTTCCGGGTGGGAAATTAGGATTGTCCCATAGGACCAAACCTCTTTAACAATAAAGGGTCCGGACCATCGAGATTTTAATTTTCCCGGAAAAAGGCGAAGGCGAGAATTATAAAGGAGGACGAGATCGCCCGGCGAAAAAGTTTTTAGAAATTTTATGTGTTTATCGTAATAAAACTTTGTTCGCTCCTTATGTAATTTATTGCTTTCATACGCATTCGCTCGCCATTCATCTAATTCGTTCATTTGAAATTTTCTTTGTTTGGCCGCTAATGTAGAATCGAGATTTAAAAATTTAGCGCCCAAAATGCGTGGTGTACTAGTTTGACCGGAAGGTGGCAAGCCTTGACATAGACCATTCGATATGGGGTACAACCGATAGCGGTCTTGTACGCCGTTCGATAAGCCCATAGCGCGTCATCGAGCTTTATTGCCCAATCCCTCCGATTAATAGAAACCATTTTTTCTAAAATCCGCTTTAATTCTCGATTAACAACTTCGACTTGGCCGCTCGTTTGTGGGTGATATGTAGTGGATAATTTGTGCGTGACACCATATTTTGCTAAGATTTTTGTAAATTGATTATTGCAAAAAAGGGTGCCCGGATCACTCACTATAGCGCGCGGCGTGCCAAATCGAGAGAATAATTTTTTTAAGAAGTTAACGATGACTCGCGCATCGTTGGTGGGGAGAGCTTGCGCTTACGCCCACCTCGACACGTAGTCGACCGCAACTAGAATATACTTGTTTGAAAAAGAGGGGGGAGAGGACCAACAAAATCAATACCCCAAAGATCAAAAATTTCCCATTCTAAGAAAATGTTTTGGGGCATCTCATCCCGGCGAGAGATGTTCCCCGATCGCTGGCAGCTGTCGCAAGTACTCACAAGGGTGTGAGCATCTTTGAAGAGCGTGAGCCAATAAAAGCCCGCCTCCAGCACCTTCCTCGCGGTTCGGTTCGCTTGGTAATAACCACCGGTTGGTCCCTCATGACAATGACGTAAAATTTTAAGGCCTTCCTCACTTCAGATGCATCTTCTCACCACCTGGTCTGCACAAACACGGAATAAAAAGGGGTCCTCCCCAAAAAAATTCTTTAAATCAGAAAAGAATTTCTTCTTTTGCTGACTCGAGATTTCTTTTGGCAGGACCCGGGCTACTAAATAGTTAGCCAAATCCGCAAACCAGGGGGTGGAAGAAGAATTTATATTTTAGAGAGCGAGGAGGCGCTCTTCGGGAAATTTATCATTAATGTCGGCTTCTATTAATTCTTCTGAGGCGGGATTTTCTAATCGAGAAAGATGATCGTCCGCCAAGTTTTCTGCTCCCCTTTTGTCCCGGATTTCTAAATCAAACTCCTGCAATAGGAGGATCCATCGCAAAAGACGAGGATTGGCATCTGATTTACTTAAAAGAAATCTAAGAGCGGAGTGATCCGTGAAGATGATAAATTTTGAGAGAGTGATTGATAAGTAATAAAATATATGTATTTTTGGTATAAATATTAGTATAGTTTTAATTAATATTGTGAATTTTCTATGTAAATTAATGAATAAATTGCTTCTTTATTATTTCTGGTTTCTAACTTAGTTTTTGCAATTTTTTTTGCAAAATTTTCACAGGTCACGCCCTCAGACACGCCCGTGACCAAGGGCGTGTAATTTTAAAGATCAAATATCAACGGGACGGCTCAATTCAGATCAAATCCTGACAAATCGCTCAAGTCACGCCCGAGGTCACGCCCGTGACCAAGGGCGTGTAATTTTAAAAGCCAAATTTCCAATTGGCAGCCGTTTTCAGGTGAAATCTCGAAGAGTTGATCAAGTCACGCCCGTGACTCTACAAGTCACGCCCGTGTTCCAGCAGAGTCACGCCCGTGAGCCGCCAGCGTGTCACGTCTCGAAGCCGCACCCATGCTGCCGACATCAGCCAGCCATAGTCACGCCCGTGACTCACCAAGTCACGCCCGTGACATACCAAGTCACGCCCGTGTGCAGCCATGTTTGACGGCCAGACCTTCCAGAAGGCGGCGAATACAGCCGAGCAAATGTCACGCCCTAAGTCACGGCCGTGACATTCAAGTCACGCCCGTGACCTAGGGCGTGTAAAACTCAAATTTTCCCTATAAATAGAGGGGCTCGGCTGAAGTTATTTTCATCCAAATTTTGAGTGGTTTTTGTTGTATTGTGAGTTCTTTTGAGTGATTGTGAGCTTCTCTTCTGCATTTCAGTTTAAGTTCGTTTGTAGTTTTTTCGTCTTCCTAGTCTAGTTGTAATGCTGATTTCAGAAATAAAATGATGTTTTTCTCATTTGGATCATCTTCTTTTTATTAATGTTAGTGTGTGTGCGTGTATGAGTTTAGCTTTATTGCTTTCATAATTTAGTTTTATTGCTTTTATAGTTAGTTTTATTGCTTTCGTAATCTAGGTTTACTGTTTTCATAGCTTAGATTTACAAGCTTTCATAAAATAGTTTTATCGTTTTCTTTTTCGCTTTATTTTATCGCTTTCATTTTAAACGCTTTCTTTTTCAGTTTCTTTTAGAGTGTGTGCGTGTATGAGATAGTATTTTCCTTTTTTGTAGCTTAGTTTTTATTTCAGTCTTTATATAACTGCTATATACCACCCCCTTCTCAAATAAGAGGCTAATTTACTTTAGCACTTATTTAAGTTGGTTGGGACGGATATTATTTCTGCACCTTTATAAGTCTTTTCATTTCTATACCATCCCCTTCTCAAATAAGAGGCTAATTTACTTTAGCACTTATTTAAGTTGGTTGGGACGGATATTATTTCTGCACCTTTATAAGTCTTTTCATTTCTATACCACCCCCTTCTTAAATAAGAGGCTAAGAACTTTTTAGCACTTGTTTAAGGTGGTTGGGACGGATATTATTACTGTTTTTATATAAGTCTTTTTATTTCCTTTTTATCCGCTTATATCCGCTTTAATTATCAAACATGTATTTTTCAACCGATAATGCCGTCTCCATTCCGATGAGTGGCTAATTTCCTTTAGCGCACGACGTCGAAGAGCATTGGGACACAAAAATAGTTTTTCTATAAAAATTAAAACATCTCTTTCTAAAATAATTAACGCTTAAGGTTTATCCGAGAATCACGTTGAGTGGAGCCACATAATCGATGTGTGGTTTTCATTTCCGTTTTCGTACCTAGTTAGCCGAGAGGCTCGTGTGTACGGACTGATCACTCACGGGTAAAGAGAAGTGCGCTCTACCCTCGAGAGAGGACGAGGTAACTCTCCCGAATTGGAAATAAAAACCCAATAGCGGGGTTCGCAACATAAAGCGAGTATTAAGAACATTCGATTGTAGAACGAGAGTTCGGTCGAATATTCATAATCTCAGGTGGGCGTACCCTCGAGAGAGGAGCGTTCATAATTATGGAACCTCCACGGCCAAGTCATCTTAATATTTTGAAAAGTCATCACTTTTAATTCTACGAAAAATCTATTTTCGTCTCAAGGTAATTCGACGTCGCGCGCTATATTTCTCATCACTTAGAACTCTAGTAAATCGCTTAAATCATCTTTCGCATTTTATTATTTAGAACTCTAGTTAAATCAACTAAAAATATTATTCCGATAAAATAATAGTTCGTCCCTCGAAGTAGCATAATCAACACGACCCGCGGAAATATACGATCCCGATATTTTCTAAAAATATCCTGTATTACTTGCGATAAGGTATACTTGCCTTTATCAAATGATTAATTTGGACTAAAAATTCAAACACAGCTTTTCAAACTCATTTAGTGCAAAACTCTCCTTTTTTACTATTCAATTCAATAGAATTCGGCATTGTAGCCGAAGCGTAATTGTCAATATTCCGAAAGAAGAAAAAGATCGTTACTTCTATCCTTCGATAGGATAACGGTTAATTTCTCAAAGTAGGAGTACTTGCGAGACTCTTCGAAAATATCCGCCAATTCTAAACTCTTAATAAAAAGGTTATCTTTTATTTATAAAACAAAAAGAAGAAGCCCAAGTAATCATCAAGTTTTTGGCGCCGTTGCCGGGGAACTTTGTGTTGTTATTTGAAAGTAGGAACTACTATTAATTTTATTCCTTATCTATATATTTTTACTAAAAATAAAAAAAAAAAAAAATTTTTTTACAAAAAGTAATAAAACAAAAAAAAAATATATAAATATAAAAACTTATATTTAAAAAAAAAAAAAAATAATAATAATAAAACAGAAAATCCAAAAATATTGCTTTTAGTATATGACCCGAGGAAACTCGTCGGACGATTCGACTATTCCTTTTGACCCCGAAATCGAGCGCACTCTTCGTGAGCGCATCCGATCTCGTGATCAAAACTTACTCGAAACCCCCGAAGAGTCGATCGGAGATACTGTAAATATGGGCGATCCAATTCCAAATGCGGCCCCGGCCCGGACCATGGCATATTATGCCCGGCCGAATTTGGAAGATACAGGATCCAGTATTACTCGCCCGACAGTTAATAATAATAATTTCGAAATAAAATCCAGCATAATTCAAATGGTACAACAGTCGATTCAGTTCGACGGTTTGCCAGATGAGGACCCAAATCAGCACCTTTCAAACTTTTTAGAAATATGCGACACCTTTAAAATTAATGGCGTCACTGATGACGCCATTCGTTTACGCTTATTTCCATTTTCGCTACGGTCAAAGGCCAAATCGTGGTTGACTTCTCTTCCGAGAGGGTCCATAACCACGTGGGCCCAATTGACGGAATTTTTCTTAACTAAGTATTTTCCTCCGTCAAAAACCGCAAAACTACGCACGGATATCACATCCTTTGTACAATTCGATTCTGAGTCTCTTTATGAGACTTGGGAGCGTTTTAAAGAATATTTGCGTAGGTGTCCTCATCACGCGCTACCAACTTGGCTACAGGTCCAAACGTTTTATAATGGTTTAAATTTTTCTACGCGGCAGATGATTGATGCGGCCTCCGGGGGAACGTTAAACAACAAAACCCCGGAGACCGCTCAAGCTCTGATCGACGAAATGGCCATGAATGCGTACCAATGGAACGTGCCAAGGTCGCGTCCTACTAAACCGGCTGGTCTTTTTGAAGTGGACGCCACTACTTTCTTAGCCTCACAAGTGGAGAGGCTAAGTAAGCAGGTGGCGGAGATGACTGTTTCCTCCTCCACTCCCGCTTGGAATAATAATAATAATAATAACGTAATCGAAGAAACGGTGGATTACCTCGGTAATCCGGTTAGACCCCCCTTCAACCCTAATAACAACCCGTATAGTAATAATTATAATCCGGGTTGGAGGAGCCATCCTAATTTCTCCTGGAGCAATCCTAACAATGCTCAGAGGCCCCCACATATGAATCCTCAGGGATTTCCGCAAGGATTTCCGCAGGGATTCCAGCCTCCTCCTCCAAAACCTTCGCCGCTCGAAGATATTTTGTCTAAATACATCGCGTCCAACGATTCAAATATCCGGAATCTTACCGGATCGATTAAAAGCTTGGAAAACCAGGTTGGACAACTTGCAAAGATGGTCTCCGAGCGGCCATACGGAGCCTTACCAGGGAATACAGAGCCAAACCCAAGGGAAAATGCCAACGCTATAACCCTTCGAAGCGGCAAGGAGGTCGTCTCCCCATTGCGGGTTGAGCCTAAGGTATGTATTTCGCCTCCGACCCCTCCACCCTCTTCTTCGATTCTAATTGCTCCGGATTTTCCGGTTGCGCCGAATGTTTCGAGTCCTCGAATTCCTTACCCGTCTAAAATTAATAAAGAGAAGGAGGACGAAAATTATCAAAAATTTTTGCGTATTTTAAAACAAATTCAAATAAACGTCCCCTTCTGCGAGGCACTCTCCCAAATGCCGAAATATGCGAAATATCTTAAGGAATTGCTTTCTAATAAAAAGCGACTCGAGGATGTTTCGCATGTTTCCCTTAATGCGGAATGTTCGGCTGTTCTCCTTAACAAATTGCCGCCAAAACTGAACGACCCGGGACGGTTCTCCATCCCGTGTCTCTTTGGCAATATGTTAATAAAGTACGCTCTTGCGGACTTAGGCGCCAGCATCAATTTGATGCCTTTTTCTCTTTTCAAAAAACTCAATTTAGGCGTCCCGAGTCCGACAAAAATGAGCATCCAACTCGCGGATCGCTCGGTAAAGTACCCAATCGGGGTAGCGGAGGATGTTCTGGTCAAGGTCGACAAGTTTATCTTTCCGGTAGACTTTGTCATCCTGGACATAGAGGAGGACGTCGAGGTACCCATCATCCTCGGTCGCCCCTTTCTCGCAACCTCCCGTGCGTTAATCGATGTCAGTAACGGTCGCCTCCTCCTTCGAGTTGGAGACGACGAAGTTACTTTACATATCAACCCCTCCATGCGGAACTCACTATCGAATGATGATTCCTGTTTCAATTTGGAATCCGCGTTTGTGGACGAGTGTTCTTCTCTTTCAGAATTGCTATCTTTAATGATAGACGATTCGGATCTGGCGAATCAACCTCCTTTAGAAGAATTACCGCCAGATTCGCCTTTCGAGCCTTTCGACTCGAAAGATTTAAAAATCTCCACTTCCTACGAAGAACCTCCGGTCTTGGAGCTTAAGCAACTCCCCGACCATTTAAAATATGCTTTTCTAGCCGCGAACTTAAAACTTCCGGTTATAATATCTTCTACTTTAACTGATTCGGAAACATCCGAATTGGTTGAAGTTTTATCTAAACATCGCCGTGCAATTGCATGGCAAATTTCTGATATCAGGGGAATTAACCCCTCATTCTGCTCCCACAAAATTTTTCTCGAAGAAAACCCCCGCAAAACAATTCAACCTCAACGACGACTTAACCCGAACATGCGGGAAGTCGTTAAGACTGAAATTATTAAACTCCTCGATGCGGGGATTATCTATCCTATTTCCGACAGTACGTGGGTAAGCCCTGTACAAGTCGTCCCTAAAAAAGGCGGTATAACGGTCGTGGAGAACACGAATAACGAATTAATCCCAACTCGTACTGTTACGGGTTGGAGGGTGTGCATCGACTACAGAAAACTAAATGATGCCACCAGAAAAGACCACTTTCCGCTACCGTTTATTGATCAAATCTTAGAGCGTCTCTCCGGTCACCCTTTTTATTGCTTCCTTGATGGTCTCTCGGGATTTTTCCAAATCCCTATTTCACCCGAGGACCAAGAAAAAACGACTTTTACTTGCCCTTTCGGCACCTTCGCATATCGAAGGATGCCGTTTGGCCTCTGTAACGCGCCAGCTACATTCCAAAGATGTATGCTGGCAATATTTGGCGAGCTAGTAGAAGACATAATGGAAGTCTTCATGGATGACTTCTCCGTCTTTGGAAACTCTTTTAAAAATTGTTTAAAAAATTTAGATAGAGTCCTCCAACGGTGCGAGGAGACGAACTTAGTCTTGAACTGGGAGAAATGCAACTTCATGGTCCGAGAGGGTTTAGTCCTCGGCCATAAAATTTCTTCCAAGGGGATGGAGGTCGATAAGGCCAAAGTCGCTATAATTGAACAACTTCCTGTTCCTTCGAACGTCAAATCAATTAGAAGTTTTCTTGGCCACGCAGGTTTTTATCGGCGGTTTATTCAAGATTTTTCAAAAATAACCAAACCGCTAACTCACCTCCTGGAAAAGGATTCCCCATTCATTTTTGACACGGCCTGCGTAGAGGCGTTTAATTTTATTAAAAAGCAACTTATCAATTCTCCAATTCTGGTGGCGCCAGATTGGTCTCTTCCGTTTGAGATTATGTGCGACGCGAGCGATATCGCAGTAGGAGCTGTCTTAGGCCAACGCGTAAATAAATATTTTCATCCTATATATTACGCTTCTCGTACACTCAATGCCGCACAGGCTAACTACACCACAACGGAAAAGGAACTTCTCGCCGTCATCTTTGCTTTTGATAAATTCCGACCCTACGTAACCCTTTCACACGTAATCGTTTTCACTGATCACTCCGCCTTGAAATATCTTTTGGCCAAAGTTGATGCTAAGCCTCGCTTACTTCGATGGGTCCTCCTTTTACAGGAATTTGACTTAGAGATCCGGGATAAGAAGGGGGCTGAAAATTTAGCAGCCGACCACCTCTCACGTTTAGAACACCCCGCCGCAGAAGCGCTCGTCGAACCCGAAATAGACGATCGATTTCCTGAGGAGCGCCTTTTAATCATAAATAATACAAAAACTTCTTCTACCCCTTGGTTCGCAGATTACGCGAACTATTTAGTCGCGCGGGTCCTTCCAAAAGATTTTTCGACTCAGCAGAAGAAGAAATTCTTCTCTGACTTGAAAAACTACTTTTGGGAGGACCCCTTTCTCTTTCGCATCTGCGCAGACCAAGTGATACGAAGATGTGTTTCAAGCGAGGAGGGTGCGCAAATATTGCGACACTGCCATGAGGGGCCGGCTGGAGGGCATTATCAAGCCAACCGGACCGCGCGGAAAGCGTTAGAGTCAGGCTTTTATTGGCCCACTCTCTTTAAGGATGCTCACACTTTTGTGAGTATATGCGATAGCTGCCAGCGGGCGGGTAACATCTCTCGTCGTGACGAGATGCCCCAAAATTTTTATTTAGAATGCGAAATTTTCGATTTGTGGGGCATAGACTTTGTAGGCCCCCTACCTCCTTCTCTTAATAATCGCTATATTTTAGTGGCGGTCGACTACGTGTCTAGGTGGGCGGAAGCGCAAGCTCTGCCCACCAATGATGCGCGAGTCGTCGTCCATTTTCTAAAAAAATTATTTTCTCGCTTTGGCACGCCCCGTGCAATAGTAAGTGATAGGGGCACGCACTTCTGCAATGCCCAGTTTTCAAAAATTTTATCTAAGTATGGCGTCACGCATAAGCTCGCCACCGCCTATCACCCCCAAACGAGCGGCCAAGTAGAGGTAGTAAATCGCGAGATAAAACGCATTCTGGAAAAAACCGTCTCTTTAAATAGGAAGGATTGGTCCTCAAAACTCGACGACGCGTTATGGGCGTATCGTACGGCCTACAAGACCACTATCGGTTGTACGCCCTATCGATTAGTCTACGGCAAAGCGTGCCATTTACCGGTAGAGTTAGAACACCGCGCTTTTTGGGCCTTAAAATTTTTAAATCTCGATTCGAACTTAGCCTCCGAGATTAGGAAATTCCAACTCAATGAACTCGATGAATGGCGTGCAAACGCTTATGAGAGTAATAAATTTTATAAAGAGCGTTCTAAGTTCTACCACGATCGAAAAATTAAATTTCCAAAAACTTTCGCGCCGGGCGATCTTGTCCTTCTTTATAATTCACGTCTTCGTCTTTTTCCGGGTAAGCTCAAATCCCGCTGGTCCGGCCCCTTTGCAGTCAAAGAGGTTTGGCCGTATGGGACCATTCTTATCTCTCACCCCGAAAAAGGCGATTTTAAAGTCAACGGCCACCGTTTAAAACTATATCTTGCGGGCGATCCAGTGGACGGCCACACGGAATCTTTAGCCCTCCCCAATTTATAATCTCACCACGCCAAATGCGTCAAGCTACGCGACGGTAAACAAAGCGCTCGTGGGAGGCACCCCATATTTATCTAATATTTTTATTATGTTTTTTCTCTATTTTTGTAGGGTTTCTTCCGACCCCGCCAGCTTTAATTCAGGGAAGCCTTTTTGCTTCCTTTTTCCTTTTGTATATATTGCATTGTTATTTTCTCTTCTTCATACTTACATTACAACATTGGGGACAATGTTGGGTTTTAAGTATGGGGGTGTATTTACCGTTTTCATTTCAAAAAAAAAAAAAAAAAAAAAAAAAAAAAAAATATATATATATATATATATTTTGTAGGTAACAAAAAAAAAAAAAAAAAAAAAAAAACAAAAACCGTTACTTTAAAAAAAAAAAAAAAAAAAAAAAAAAAAAAAAAAAAAAAAAAAACAAAAAAAAAACAATATATATTTTGTAGTTGAATAACAAAAAAAAAAAAAAAAAAAAAAAAAAAAAAAAAAAAAAAAAAAAAGCTCCAAAAATAATAAACCCTACTTTACTTTTATTCTTAAAGCATTTAGTTTCGAGAGTATATGTTTGTGGATTTTCATAATCGCTAGTTTTACTATTTGTTTGTTTATCTAAGATCGATAGATTTAAACATTCGGGGTTAAGTTTTAAAGAATATCTTGTGTTTTTAATTTAAATAGAGGCTTTGTTATCAAGCACTACTTCTACTAGCTAAAATAGAGACATGTGTATTATGTTGGCAAAACAACTTTAGACTGCAATTATCCCTACTTTATGTCTTCAGGAATCTAGGAATATTCAACTTACTAAGGTTGCTCTCAAAACTTTTTTTATTATTCTAGAATTTCTCTTGAAAACCCCTTGTATACACCAATTCAGCATGGCAAAAACACAAAAAGAAGAAAAAAAACAAAAAGATCTTATGTCAATGGGAATACAAAAATTCCGTAAACATAGGCACCCAATATTTGTTAAAAGAAATCCTATGTCAATGGGAATTACAAATTCCGTAAACACAGGCATTGGGTTAATTAAAAAGGTCAATTTTCCCTCGTCCCTCGTACACCAACGATGGGAGTCAAAGGAAACTTTATAAGAGGGGTGAGATGATACAATTCATCACCCCTGATCCAAGTACTCTTCTATTTGCCAAGGCTTTTTTCCCCCTTTTCCCTTAACCAAATTATTGTTTCTAGTTCTAATTCAAAAAATCATTTGAGAGCATAATTAGTAACTTATATTTTTCCTTTATGTTTCTTTAAACAAAGGTTATTATAATTTCGATCTAATCTCGTTTACTAATGATTGCAATTTTGTTTGCTATTTGGTTAATTAAGAAGTCTTTTGGCCAGGACATTTCTTCTACTTAAATCATTTGCATAATTTAGGACTTAACTCTTATTACTCCGAATTTTTATTTTTCAGTCTCTTATGATTAAAATAAAACGATAGCAAAAAATTAGAACTTATATTAATCCCGTATAGATCTCTCTTACTTTTGCCCTGGAATAGCAAAAGCTTAAGTATGGGGGTATTTGATAAGTAATAAAATATATGTATTTTTGGTATAAATATTAGTATAGTTTTAATTAATATTGTGAATTTTCTATGTAAATTAATGAATAAATTGCTTCTTTATTATTTCTGGTTTCTAACTTAGTTTTTGCAATTTTTTTTGCAAAATTTTCACAGGTCACGCCCTCAGACACGCCCGTGACCAAGGGCGTGTAATTTTAAAGATCAAATATCAACGGGACGGCTCAATTCAGATCAAATCCCGACAAATCGCTCAAGTCACGCCCGAGGTCACGCCCGTGACCAAGGGCGTGTAATTTTAAAAGCCAAATTTCCAATTGGCAGCCGTTTTCAGGTGAAATCTCGAAGAGTTGATCAAGTCACGCCCGTGACTCTACAAGTCACGCCCGTGTTCCAGCAGAGTCACGCCCGTGAGCCGCCAGCGTGTCACGTCTCGAAGCCGCACCCATGCTGCCGACATCAGCCAGCCATAGTCACGCCCGTGACTCACCAAGTCACGCCCGTGACATACCAAGTCACGCCCGTGTGCAGCCATGTTTGACGGCCAGACCTTCCAGAAGGCGGCGAATACAGTCGAGCAAATGTCACGCCCTAAGTCACGGCCGTGACATTCAAGTCACGCCCGTGACCTAGGGCGTGTAAAACTCAAATTTTCCCTATAAATAGAGGGGCTCGGCTGAAGTTATTTTCATCCAAATTTTGAGTGGTTTTTGTTGTATTGTGAGTTCTTTTGAGTGATTGTGAGCTTCTCTTCTGCATTTCAGTTTAAGTTCGTTTGTAGTTTTTTCGTCTTCCTAGTCTAGTTGTAATGCTGATTTCAGAAATAAAATGATGTTTTTCTCATTTGGATCATCTTCTTTTTATTAATGTTAGTGTGTGTGCGTGTATGAGTTTAGCTTTATTGCTTTCATAATTTAGTTTTATTGCTTTTATAGTTAGTTTTATTGCTTTCGTAATCTAGGTTTACTGTTTTCATAGCTTAGATTTACAAGCTTTCATAAAATAGTTTTATCGTTTTCTTTTTCGCTTTATTTTATCGCTTTCATTTTAAACGCTTTCTTTTTCAGTTTCTTTTAGAGTGTGTGCGTGTATGAGATAGTATTTTCCTTTTTTGTAGCTTAGTTTTTATTTCAGTCTTTATATAACTGCTATATACCACCCCCTTCTCAAATAAGAGGCTAATTTACTTTAGCACTTATTTAAGTTGGTTGGGACGGATATTATTTCTGCACCTTTATAAGTCTTTTCATTTCTATACCATCCCCTTCTCAAATAAGAGGCTAATTTACTTTAGCACTTATTTAAGTTGGTTGGGACGGATATTATTTCTGCACCTTTATAAGTCTTTTCATTTCTATACCACCCCCTTCTTAAATAAGAGGCTAAGAACTTTTTAGCACTTGTTTAAGGTGGTTGGGACGGATATTATTACTGTTTTTATATAAGTCTTTTTTTTTCCTTTTTATCCGCTTATATCCGCTTTAATTATCAAACATGTATTTTTCAACCGATAATGCCGTCTCCATTCCGATGAGTGGCTAATTTCCTTTAGCGCACGACGTCGAAGAGCATTGGGACACAAAAATAGTTTTTCTATAAAAATTAAAACATCTCTTTCTAAAATAATTAACGCTTAAGGTTTATCCGAGAATCACGTTGAGTGGAGCCACATAATCGATGTGTGGTTTTCATTTCCGTTTTCGTACCTAGTTAGCCGAGAGGCTCGTGTGTACGGACTGATCACTCACGGGTAAAGAGAAGTGCGCTCTACCCTCGAGAGAGGACGAGGTAACTCTCCCGAATTGGAAATAAAAACCCAATAGCGGGGTTCGCAACATAAAGCGAGTATTAAGAACATTCGATTGTAGAACGAGAGTTCGGTCGAATATTCATAATCTCAGGTGGGCGTACCCTCGAGAGAGGAGCGTTCATAATTATGGAACCTCCACGGCCAAGTCATCTTAATATTTTGAAAAGTCATCACTTTTAATTCTACGAAAAATCTATTTTCGTCTCAAGGTAATTCGACGTCGCGCGCTATATTTCTCATCACTTAGAACTCTAGTAAATCGCTTAAATCATCTTTCGCATTTTATTATTTAGAACTCTAGTTAAATCAACTAAAAATATTATTCCGATAAAATAATAGTTCGTCCCTCGAAGTAGCATAATCAACACGACCCGCGGAAATATACGATCCCGATATTTTCTAAAAATATCCTGTATTACTTGCGATAAGGTATACTTGCCTTTATCAAATGATTAATTTGGACTAAAAATTCAAACACAGCTTTTCAAACTCATTTAGTGCAAAACTCTCCTTTTTTACTATTCAATTCAATAGAATTCGGCATTGTAGCCGAAGCGTAATTGTCAATATTCCGAAAGAAGAAAAAGATCGTTACTTCTATCCTTCGATAGGATAACGGTTAATTTCTCAAAGTAGGAGTACTTGCGAGACTCTTCGAAAATATCCGCCAATTCTAAACTCTTAATAAAAAGGTTATCTTTTATTTATAAAACAAAAAGAAGAAGCCCAAGTAATCATCAGTGATATACGACCTAAACTTATCGAAGGCAAAAACGATCGCAAGAAGCTCCTTCTCGTTAGTGGTGTAATTTGCTTATGCCGACGTGAGTGTTTTGCTCGCATAATAAATCGGGTGGAAATACTTACTCACCCATTGGCCTAAAATGGCACCAACCGCAATATCACTCGCGTCGCACATGATTTCAAAAGTGAGCGACCAATCTGGCGCGACTAGAATCGGGGAGTTTATAAGTTTCTCTTTGATAAGTTTAAAGGCCAAATGACATTCATCGTTAAAAATAAAGGAGGATTCATTTTCGAGAAGATGGGTTAATGGCTTTGTGATTTTGGAAAAATTTTGTATAAAGCGCCGATAAAACCTCGCGTGGCCTAGGAAACTTCTAATAGATTTTACGTTTGTTGGAGGGGGGAATTTTTCAATTACTTCGATCTTGGCCCTATCGACCTCGATCCCCTTGCCTTAAATTTTATGGCCAAGGACTAATCCTTCTTTGACCATAAAATGGCATTTCTCCCAATTAAGAGCTAAATTCATTTCCTCACATCGCTGCAGCACGCGCTCGAGATTTTTTAAATAATTTTTAAATGAGTTTCCGAACACGGAGAAGTCGTCCATGAACACTACCATCACCACCTCTCTTAACTCGTCAAATATTGCCAGCATACATCTTTGGAATGTAGCTGGCGCGTTACAAAGACCAAATGGCATCCTTCGATAAGCGAAGGTGCCAAAGGGAGAAGTGAAAGTGGTTTTCTCTTGGTAGTCGGGCGAAATCGGGATTTGGAAATATCCCGACAAACCATCGAGAAAACAGTAGTAGGAGTAACCTGAAAGGCGCTCTAAGATTTGATCGATTAAAGGTAGAGGGAAGTGATCCTTATGGGTGGCATCATTTAGTTTTCGATAATCGATGCCCATCCGCCAACCCGTAACGGTATGGGTTTGGATTAATTCGTTATTCTTGTTCGCAACTAACGTAATGCCACCTTTCTTCGGTACGACTTGTACTGGGCTAACCCAAGTACTATCCGATATCGGGTAGATGATTCTCGCGTCCAATAGTTTAATAATTTCGGCCTTAACAACTTCTTTCATATTCGGGTTTAGTCGTCATTGAGGCTGGACTGAGTTGCATGAATTATCTTTGAGAAAGATTTTATGAGTGCAGAAGGAAGGGTTTATACCCTTAATATTCAAATTTGCCACGCAATTGCATGGCCGTGCTTGCTTAAGACAATAGTCAACTCAGAAATTTCTGAGTTGCTAAGTTCGGATGAAACGATGACGGGTAACTTAGACTCTTTTTCTAAAAATAAATATTTAAGGTGAGGGGGAGTTGCTTCAAATCTAAAATGGGTGGCACTTCATAAGAAGTTTTAATTTTTAATTTTTCTAGAAATAATGGTTCGGGTGGTGTGGGGTGAGTGACTTCTTCTTCAAGATAAAAACACTCGACGAGCTTGGAATCACTACTTGCCGATGAGACTAACTCGGGGGATGAATCGAACTCACAACACTCTTCCTGGTAAAAACACGAATCGTCGTTTTCTAATGTGTTCGGCATCGAGGAATTTATGCCGAAAGTAACTTCATCGTCTCCAACCCGTAGGAGGAGCTTTCCGTTACTTACGTCTATAATAGCGCGGGAGGTGGCAAGGAAGGGGCGGCCAAGTATGAGGGGTACTTTGGCATCCTCTTCGATGCCAATAATAACAAAGTCCACCGGGAAGATGAACTTGTCAACCTTGACGAGAATGTCCTCGACTATTCCTACTGGATATTTTAAAGTACGACCCGCTAATTGAATACTCATTCGAGTGGGGCTTGCATTTCCTAGACCTAGCTTTTTGAATAATGAAAACAACATGAGATTGTTGCTTTCTCCAAGATCCGCTAAGGCGTGTTTTACTAACGAATTGCCAAATAAACACGGGATGAAGAACCGTCCCGGGTCATTTGCTTTTTGAGGCAATTTGTTGAGTACAACCGCGGAGCATTCTGCATTTACAGAAATATGTGAAATATCTTCTAATTTTTTCTTATTGGAGAGCAACTCCTTAAGATATTTTGCATATTTAGGCATTTGATAGATAGCCTCGCAGAAGAGTTCATTAATATGAATTTGCTTTAAAATATCTAAAAAGTTTTTATAATTCTTTTCGGCGCACTCGCTTTTAAATTTAGACGGATATAGAATATTAGAAGTAGAAGCACGCGGAGCTAACATAGCGGGAAAATTTGAAGATAAATTAAGAGTAGGAGGAGGAGGAGAAGAAGTTACCTTGGGTTCGTCCTGTTTTGAAACCACCTCCTTCCCGCTTCGGAGTGTAATCGCGTTCGCGCTCTCCTTTGGATTTTGCTCCGTATTCTCCGGTAGTGCTCCTTGTTGACGCTCGGAATCTCATCTTCGCTAGCTGGCCCACATAGTTCTCTAAATTTTTGATCGATCCGGTGAGGTTCCGGATGTTCGATTCATTTGTAGCAACATATTTTGCAAAGACTTGTTCAAGCGAAGAGGGCTTGTGCTGTTGCGGTGGAAAACCGGGATGATTAAAATTTTGAGAAATCAAATTTAGAGGCGAAATTAAGTTCAGAAGTTGATTAGGGGGGGTTGATTTAGATTCATAGGACGCTGAGCATTTCCTTGGTTGCTCCATGAGAAATTCGGATGATTCCTATAACCCGCATTGTATGTGTTGTCATACGGAGCAGAGTTCGGGTTATAGGAAAGCCGAGGTGGATTTCCCATGTAGTTAACCTACTCTTCAATTAAAACATTATTAGACCAAGGAGGAGTGGCGGAGGAAGCAGACATCTCCGCCACTTGCTTTGTTAAGCGCTCAACTTGTAAAGCCAAATTTGCGTTTGCGTCTATTTCAAAAATTCTAGCTGGCTTATTAGTCCACGCTTGGGGCATGCTCCATTGGTACGCATTCGTGGCCATCTCTTCGAAAACCTCTTGAGCGGCATCCGGAGTTTTGTTATTTGTTGTCCCCCCGACGGCCGCATCAATCATTTGCCTCGTTTGGAGATTTAAGCCATTATAAAATATTTGCACTTGTTGCCAAGTGGCAAGTGCGTGGTGAGGGCATCGACGCAAAAGCTCCTTGAAGTGCTCCCATGTGTCATAGATAGTCTCCGAGTCGATTTGCATGAATGTCGCAATATTCGTGGGCAATTTAGCGGTCTTTGAAGGCGGGAAATATTTATTTAGAAAATTTTCCGCCATTTCGGCCCATGTAGTGATGGATCCCCTAGGTAGGGAGCCCAGCCACTGCTTGTCCTTAGACCGCAAAGAAAAAGGAAAAAGACGCAATTGAATGGCATCATCGGTGAAGCCATTGATTTTAAAAGTATCGCAAATTTCAAGGAAGTAAGAAATATGTGAATTTGGATCTTCGTCCGGTTGACCATCGAAGGTCTCCGATTGTTGCACCATTTGTATGATGCTAGACTTGATCTCAAAATTATTGTTTGCCACCGTGGGGCAAAAAATACTCGACTGTGTGCCTTCCAAAATCGGACGCGCATAATAGGACATGGTCCGTTGCGTGGCCTCATTAGGATTTAGCGCGTTAGGATTAGGAGGATTAAGATCAGGATCCAGATTCGCTGTGTTAGTGTCCCCGATCGACTCTTCAAATTCTACTTGATTTTCCTGATCACGAGAACGGCGGCGCCTAAAAAAGGTTCGCTCGATCTCTAGATCAAGAGGAATATTCGAAGTGCTACCTCGGTTCATACACTAAAAAGAAAAGAAGGGGAGAGAGAAAAAAAAACTAAAACAGAAAAGAGATTAAACTAAAGAGAAAAAGAAAAGAAAGGAAGAGGACACCATTTTTTTTTCTTTTTGAAATTTAGAAAAAGCAAAATAAAATAAAAAGAAGCATGATAAAATTAATAACTATCCTCTTTTCAAAATATCTACGCAAAGTCCCCGGCAACGGCGCCAAAAACTTGATATAGAAATTTACTGTTTGTTAAATTGAGCGAAGGTTAAAGACTTTTTCCAAAACTATATCCGATAAAGGCAAGTGTACCTTATCGTTTATAGTATAGGATATTTAGAAATACCAAGGATGTATTCCACGGGGCGCGTTGATTACTTCTACTTTGAGGAAAATCACCATTATCTTATCTTACAAATTTTTTGAGGTTTGTTTTACTTTACCTAAAAACAATTTGCAAACTAAATGAGAAAGAGAAATTAGCATTGCATGAAAGAGAAATTACTAAGGTGAAAGAGAACATGAAAGAGAGCAAAATTAATTTTATTGAAAACCAAAACTATTACAAGCTTAAAAAGGGATTACAAGGCTAGGAAGAGAAAGATTACAAGCTTAAACTAGGCTATTGCAAGAAAGAATATTAAACATTACTTGACATGAAAAGGAAGAGAACATGAAATTGAAAGACGTGAAAAAGCATTTAAAAATTCACTAACAGCTCTAACAGCACCTCCCCCTCTCCAAATTTCTGAACCTCTAACTCAAGCGAGAGCCTCAGAATTTTAGGCAAAATTTTCAAGTTAAACACCCTTGGTCACGGGCGTGACCATGGGCGTGTAAACACTGTTAACATCGGATCCGAGAGTGGCGTGGACTATGCGTGACAACGGGAGGAATTCATACAATACACGCCCGTGTAACTTGGGTCAAGGGCGTGTACTTGGATGGCTTCATTTAATGCGGGGTGCGTCTTCTTTGCGGCGCGGCGGTGTGCAGGGATCACGTGGGAAAGTCACGGGCGTGACATATGAGACACAAGCGTGACTCATGTTGACTTCTTGACGGCTTCTCCACGTCTCGATGCCCGCCCGCTGGGAAGATTACACGCCCGCCTGGATAGAGAGTTCGTCGAACGCAGCTCGGCTTTTGTCGAATGTCTAGGCAGAGAGATATCGTCGAACGCAGCTCAGGTTTCGTCGAACGCAGCTCGGTTTTCATCGAACGCCTAGGCAAAGAGCGTTCGTCGAACGCAGCTCGAGTTTCGTCGAACACAGCTTGGTTTTCATCGAACGTAGATCTTTAGGTCACATGCCCTTGGTCACGGGCGTGACTGAGGGCGTGACTTGTGATTTTCTCCAATTTTTCCCAAAATTCTGCAAAAATTGAAATTATGTTACAAAATTACAAAATAACTACTTATGAACTAAAATTGACATGAAAAAGAAAAATATATATTAAATACTTACAAAATTTTCTATTAAAAAGTTATATAAAAACTACTTATCAAGTTTTATTTAGCCTCGGTGGCATTTCTTGGTCATGTAGTTAGTGGAGAGCGTATTGCAGTGGATCTGGTAAAGATAAATACAATCCAGGAGTGGCCTATTTTGGTGAGAGTAGGGGAAGTCAGGAGTTTCCTTGGACTTGCCGGCTACTATCGGCACGTCGTGGAGCACTTTTCACGGATCGCTCTTCCTCTCACAACTTTGACAAGGAAGGATCAAAAGATCGTATGGTCACCAACATGTACACGAGCTTTTGAGGAGTTAAAGAGTCGTTTGATTACGACACCAATCTTGTGTTTGCCATGTGGTACAGAAGGCTACGAAATTTATAGTGACACCTCAGGGTGAGGCTTAGGAAGCATTCAACTTCAGAATGGTTTGGTGATTGCTTATGGTTCGCGCCAGTTGAATGTGCATGAGAGGAACTATTCGGTCCACGACTTGGAGTTGGCATCCATGATATTCGTATTAAAATTGTGCCAGCATTACTTATATGGTGTGAAGGTTGATATCTTTACTGACCAAAAGAGCCTGAGGTATCTATTGAATTAGAAGGAACTAAATATGCGACAACGAAGGTGAATGGAGTACCTTAGGGACTACACTTTCGAGATTCACTATACTCCCAGGAAGGGAAATGTTGTTGCAGATGCTTTTCATTAGAGGGCTTCTGCACAAGCCAGCAAGAATCATATTCATGATCTGCATCTGATCAGTAACTTTGAAGCCTTGGAGATCTCCTGTGTGGATAGAAGCGCTAGCGCGAGTGCGTGCTTGAATTGGATGGAGGTGCAATATGACCTCGCGGACAGAATACGACAAGACATGGAGCTTGATGCAAGCATGAAGCGCTACTTGGCGGAGACTAGGGTTGGGTATGCTGCCGAGTTTGTCTTGGATGACGGTCTTTTGTGGTAATACAGTTAGTTATGCATCACAAATGGTGGCAAGTTGCAGGAGGAATTGATGTACGAGGCATACTTTACGAAGTACTTAATCAAACCGGGAAGCACAATAATGTACCAAGATATGAAAATGTTGTTTTCATGGCCAAGTTGAAAGAAGGACATTGCCTTTTACGTGGCAAAATGCAACACTTGTGCACTTGTGAAGGCAGAATGTCAAAAACCTGGTGGGTTCCTGAAGTCGCTTCTTGTTCCGGAATGGAAATTTGATGATATTTCTATGGATTTTGTGCATGGTTTGCCAAGGTCGCAAAGAGAGAATGATGTTGTTAGGGTGATCATGGATCGCTTGACAAAGGTATCCCACTTTATTCCAAACCGGAGGGATGATTCAGTGGAGAAGTTAGCAAATCTATATGTGGATAGCATTGTAGATTGCATGGTGTGCCCCGTAGCATCGTAAGTGACCGAGATGGGCGCTTCACATCAAAATATTGGAGGCTAATACAACAACTGTTGGGTACCAAGAAGAAATTTAGCACTGTCTTCCACCCTCGAACGGATGGGCAGACTGAACGGACCAACAGGACATTGGAGGATATGCTCTGAATGTGCGCCATGGATTTTGGAAAGAGGTGGGAAGATGATCTCTTTATGATTGAATTCATTTACAATAACAGCTACCAGGCAAGTATAAAAATGGCACCATTTGAGGCCCTTTATGGTAGAAAGTGTCGTACTCCCTTGGCGTGGGCGGAGGCAGGGGAATCTAGGCTGTTTAAGCGAAAGGAAGTCGAAGATGCCAATTCGACTATTCGAACAATCCGGGAAAGATTGTTGATTGCGCAAGATTGGTAGGCAAAATACTATAATGCCAAGCATAGAAACTTTGAGTTCCCCATGGGCGAATGGGTTTATCTCAATATCAAACCTTTCAAGGGTGAGTCCAGGATTCGACGCTTGAAAAAGATGAGTCCGAGATACCTTGGACCATTTGAGATACTGGAACGTGTAGGTGAAGCTGCATATCGGCTATCTCTATCGACAGAGTTGAGCGGCAAAGGAAGGCTATGCCAGAGCCTAGCCAAGTGTTTGTGGCGAATCAGGTGTTAGTCGATGATGGGCTAAAGATAAAGGTCACGCCCGCATCGAGGACAGTGATGTCAAGCAGTTGAGGAATAAAATGATCAAGATGATCAAAGTCTATTGGGACAATTGCGGTCCTAAGGAGCTTTCCTGGGAGCATGAGCAGACCATGCATGGAAAGTTCCCCGAATTGTTCCGTTGAGGTACAAGTTATATTTTGTACTTTTTGTTTATTTGCACTGTTAGAATTTCATGACGAAATTCTTTTAAGGTGGGAGAATTGTAAGACCCCGGTTTCCATGTGCAAGGAAACAAAGGTGTTCGGAAGTCTGGGAGCTGGCGTCGGGCGCTAGGGCTAGCGCCGACGGTAGCTCATTTCATCGAAAAGGTTGAGTTTTGATGAGATGACTTATATGTGTCGTCGAATTGTCGTGATGGATCGTCAAGTGCTAGCGCTGGCGGTAGTGCTAGCGCCGACAGTAGCTATCACGAAAAATTTCTGTCACGATGAATATATGGCAATGAGTCATCAAAATCACGAATCAACTCGATGAGAGCTAGCGTCGGAGGTAGCGCTAGCGCCAACGGTAGGTCTCTCCATGAATACTTTAGTGGTGTTGGATAAGATCGGATCCGTTGCTTCGAAGCTAGCGCCTGGGCGGTAGTAATAGCGTAGGCGGTAGCTCTGACATCCGATTTTTTCAGCAATATATAGGGTCGTCCATTCCTAATTAGAATAAGGAACTAATGGCTGAGTTTGGTCCCATGGAGGATAAGGCTGAAGGAGGGGGAATGTTTTCTTCATTATCCTTATGCTTTTCTCTCTCTTCAAGAAAAGAAAAGGAGAATACCTTGGAGGAAGAAGAACATACAACCCCTAACAACCTTCTCAAAGCTTCAGTTTGAGTGTCGAATTCACATCCGGGGAAGGAGAACTTATTGTGATCCTACCTAGTTGGATTGTCTGTGGAGCTATGTCACTGAAATGAGCTTCGAGGGTAACGACTCTCCTTCTAAATATTTGGACATGTTAGTCCATTGGTTAGCATAATATTGGGAAGACTTCCAGTAATTAGCGTATCGGTACTTCCGGTGGGTCGATATGGATATCTCCATATAAATTGCATATAGAGTCCGGAATCGAAGTACAGACATAGGCATTCTGTGTGAAGCCCATCTTGACAGGTTGGTCTAGATTGGTGATGATTATTGCTTATTGCGTGTCAGAGAAAACAATGTGCTATAGCAGAGGGCATAGCACCTAAAAGATGTGGACTCACAATTGCCGAGCATAGCAGAGAGAAAATCGCAAAGACTGTGTTGCACTAGGTGTGCACAGCAGAAGCGGAAGCGCCTGAAGAGCCTAGCTTCGAGTAGCTCCAGTGAGCAACTTGCAAAGACTGTGTAGCACTAGGTGTGCACAGCAGAAGCGGAAGGGTCTGAAGAGCCTAGCTTTGATTAACAGGGACAAGGGGAGGCCGTACGTGTGTCGAGCAGACTTGATACCAATGATATGTGCACGGGCAAAGCCGATCCGAACCCATTCCTTAGCCAGTCAGTGATGAGGTCGCTCCTCCATTTCACTGAGGGAATTTTGGGAAAAGAACCATAAGATATGACAACCTTGATAGTAAAGCTCATAGTATTGCTAAGTTGAAAAAGTACTTAGACCGTTGGTGTAACTCAAGAAGTACGCCGAAAGTGTGCCATGAGAGAATGAAGCGTAAGGCTGCGCGTACCAAGGTTGGTGATAATTGCAGATATAGTTGTATATGCTGCTAACTCTTGCCTACAGGGAAGGAGAACCACTGCCCCGGGAATGGGGTGGGGTCGTTATATATATTGGTCCTATTTTCCCACTCTGTTGTGGAATTGTTTGTACTGGTCCTGGCGAGACAAGGGGGAAATAGTTGGTTGGTACCCCAGCTGATGCGTTGTGCTGGCCCTCAAAGGCCAAAGTGTTTTGTTTACTGCTTTTCATGTGTGGTCACTGTTGATGTAAACATTTCATATGTAAAAATGTTATGCATATTCGTTCCTCGTGAACAAGTGGACAAAATGTAATCTTGTTTAACATTAAATAAATGCTCCCATTGTGTATGACTCTGTGTATGCTGAGATGGTTTTATTCAAAACTATTTTAATTATTAATTACGTAACTCTCTTTATTGTTCATTTAATATGGCGTGGGGTCCCGGTCGGACCTACTATTATATTCTATGTGACGGGGAGGGTGTTACACATCAGACATATAAATCATGACCCCCATCATATAATTTTGTATGGGCTTCCTTATACGATGGGCTTTGCAAAATAACCCCTTAACTTATAAGACCGTATGGGCTTTCCTTATAAGTTAAGGTTACCTTCTTAATTGTTAGTTAGTTCTTACTTCTTTTACTCACTTGGTTATTCTTTTGTTGTACTAAATTATATTTCCTTATAGTAGAATTGTTAAGAATGTTTATTGCTGGTAATTCTATTCTTGTTCTGATACATTGTTATGTGAGGGAAGCAATGTCACCTGGTTGATCTTAACCTTTGTTGTCCTCTGCTTCTTCCTCCCGCCCAATGCCTAGGAGTCGCCGGGGGAGAGGACGGGGAAAACCGCTTAGAATTTTGACTAACGGCCAGATGTGGCAAAACAAACAGGAGCACCATGAGGAGCAGAACCGCATCCAGAGGGAGGGACCTGAACCAGTTGCCCGGCGCGGTGTTGGATTGTCAACAGCCTCAGCGATAACACCGATGAGATGCCGCCTTCCATTCACAGTCTTTCATCCTATTCCAAATCATTGTATAGGTTGTCTTACCATGGAAATTGAGAAGCATATGAGAGAGGAGTAAATGTTATGGGCAGAATCCCTCTTTCTATTTTGAACACTATGTGATTTTGTGCTTCTTTCACCTATGTATTTCTCATCCGGACATCTTATTATTATGTGATAATTTGTGGATTGTGGTTTATGTCTTGTTACTTCTCATATATTATGGTGATATTGTTAGCCTGTGTGAGGATTAGCCGATAGGTTCGATGTCTTGCGGTGGGGCCATTCTCGAGTGAAAGTGGCACCGCAAGACGGCAGTTCTGGGCTGTAAGACCCGGAATCAAATGCAAGAAAAGAGGGTCTTACAAACTAGTATTAGCTTAGCCGACTATCGATCTTAGTAAAAGAAGTCCACAAACCCTGGGCCACCCCGCTCGTGCTTCGTTTAAGGACAAACTAGCTGTGGAAGCAATGTTGTGCCCATACGGGATATCACATAAAATTGTCCACTAATGATGAGATATTCTAGGCCAATCTCTTGACGTAATAATTCTTTCTTATGTAGCCTCCGGTGAACCCAACACCACAAGCTGTGGTTCCCCCAGTCCAAACTGATATCCCATCTACACTAGATCTTACTCAATTTCAACAGTCAGAACTTGGCCAATCACTAACAGCCATCCTCTAGGCCTTCAGGCAGCAGACCCCAGCCCAAGAGCCGAATCCAGTGGCAAATTGGTTAAGTGTCATCAGAGGCCTCTCCCCACCTTGCTTTACTGGATCAGAATCTGCAGTACGAACAGAGGAGTGGATGGACACCATTCACGAGATTTTTGCAGGAATACGTTGCCTTAGCAAATTTTTCCTTGGAATCTCATGCAAAGAGGTGGGGGAAGTCGGTCATGGATACTACTTTCGCAGGGTACGAGTATTCAAACATTTCATGGAAAGAGTTCACGGGGGCATTGCTGGAGCATTTAGTGCCACAAATGACAAGGGATGAGCTGGGAGAGCGGTTCCTACAGCTTAAACAAGGGAACATGACAGTTTTTGAATACCAGTAGGAGTTCTCCCACCTCGCCCGCTTTGCAGTCTCATACTAGCTAGATGTGGCAGGTTATGCCAAGAGATTTTATAGGGGCCTCCGTGACGATCTCAGGCAGGCCCTCTTGTTCATAGCAGATTCTGACTTATCATGGATCATAGAAACAACAAAGAAGTTAGACGTAGACCATCTTGTGGTTCGAGGCAGGACAAAGAGGCCAGCGAATGATGCAGTGATTAGGGGTGGAAACAGTGGTCAAGGTCACCACCAACAGTGGGGCAAATTTATTGGGCATTAGAGTGGCGGAGGATGGCCTCGGCCTGATCCTAGACAAAAGCAGAGGCCCCCTATTATGCTTGCACCTCAACCATTAAGTGTCCAGGAACCACAAGGGCAGGCAGGCGGGGCACACTCTCCACTAGTGTGCTTTCAGTGTCATCTAGCAGGTCATGTGCGGGCTCATTTCCTTCAAAGATGGGGAAATCCTCAATCACCACCACCTATTTCCCAACATGCACAACAATATAGAGGTTGTAGTCGAGGACGTGGTCGAGGCAGAGAATTCCATGGTTGGGATCATCAACCAGCCAGGGAGTAGGTTTATGCATTGGATCTTGCCCAGCCTCGGAGCCCCGAAAGAGTCATCGCAGGTATGTCAATATTTTAAATTCCTTTCAATTCCGAGAATTGTAGAATTAATATAGAGTTGTTAAGGGTAGAAAACTAAGTCACTTAAAACTATACTATAGCCCAGGGATAGTAATCGTATGCGGTAATCCTACCCATACCTTATTCGATATGGGTCATCCCACAACTTCATCTATGAGGACTTTGTCAAAGACTTGGACGAGGTTAGACACTATAATGGAGTCACCAGGAGTCTGCGTGTCCCAAATGGGAAGGATATCGAGTCAATGGCAAAATGCCAATTGAAGATGACCATTGAAGTTTTAACTCTCGAGGCCCAGGCAACGATATTGAAGATGCCAGACTTTGACCATGTTTTGGGAATGACATGGCTCACATGGAACCAAACTCAAATTGCTTATCCAACAAGGAAAGTCGTATTAAGATATGACAATACTTACATAACCTTCTACGGTACTTCTCCAGTTCCCTGTTCTTTACTTTCATCCATTCAGGCCGTTAAGGCCCATTTGCAGGGAAATGAGGTGTACTTGGTTTGCTTTGGGATGGTGGAAGCAGAGACCTCCCTAACTGATATTCCGGTGGCCGGAATTTCCCTGATGTATTTTCGGAGAAATTGCGGGGACTACCCCCACACCGGGACACTGATTTCCAAATCCATTTGGTACAGGGAGCAAGACCAGTGTCCAGGGCACCCTACCAAGTGGCACCGAAGGAGTTGACGGAGTTTCGTACCTAGTTACAAGAGTTAGTAGACTCAGGATTTGTCCATCCAACCTCATCACCATGGGGAGACCCGGTACTGTTTTTAAAGAAGAAGGATGGAACTCTTCGATTGTGCATCGACTACAGGGAGCTCAACCAACTTACAGTGCAGAACACCTACCCTCTTCCTCTGATTGATGAGTTGTTCGATCAATTGGAAGGAGCACACTGGCTTTCAAAATTAGATCTGAGGTCGGGATACTATCAGCTGCAGATTCAGGAAGATGTCATTCCAAAGATAGCCTTTAGTTCTAGATATGGCCTAAACGAATTCACGGTGATGTCGTTCAGACTCACGAATGCCCCTTCTGCATTTATGAGTCTAATGAACCGTGCATTTGAAGCCAACCTGGATGTCTTCATTATCGTGTTTATCAACGATATCCGGATTTATTCAAGGACCGAAGAGGATCATGGCCAACATTTGGAACTTGCATTGGGCAAGCTGAGGGAACATCAACTATATGCTAAGTTCTCCAAGTGCCAATTCTGGCTGAAAGAGGTTGCGTTCCTAGGCCATATCATTAGTGTAGCAGGATTATCAGTGGACTCGACAAAGATTCAAGCGGTGTGGGATTGGCCATAGCTAAAAATAGCTTCCGACATACGGAGCTTCTTAGGGCTTGCCGGCTATTACCGGAAGTTCGTGGAAGGTTTCTACAGGATTGCCCTCCCCTCACCTCTCTAACAAAGAAGGATGTACCATTTGTATGGACACCCCGATGCGAGACGACCTTCCAGGAATTGAAGAATAGACTCACTACCGCTCCTATTCTTGCCCTCCCATCCAGGAAGGAGGGGTTTCAGGTCTACACTGATGCGTCATACTAAGAGATAGGTGCAGTGGTGATGCAGCATGGCCATGTTATTTCTTATGCCTCCCACCAGCTGAAGAAGCACGAGGAGAATAACTCGTTGCATGACCTCGAGTTGGGAGCGGTAATCTTTGCCCTAAATATCTGGGGACATAATTTATATGGGGTTCATTGTGATATTTTCTCCGATCATAAAAACCTAAAATACGTGGACACTCAGAAGGATTTGAACCTCCGGCCATGACAGTGGATGGATTTCCTCTTTGATTATCAATATATTATTCATTACCACCCAGGAAAGGAAAACTCGGTAGCAGACGCACATAGCCGAAGGGCGAGCACATTCAATGCGGAGCCCCGATTGATAACCACGGAGCTGCTGAAGGTACTAAAGGACATACAGATCACTCTGGAGTCCATGGACGACCCTGGGACTTATGCAGAATATTTGACTTCGATGAGCATGATTTGTGATATTCAGGACCGCATTAAGTTGGTCAAAGGCAAGATAAAGCTTTGGAACTAGTGTTTGCTGCCCTAGAGCCAGGCCCTTTAGGAGATTTTTCCTTACTTGATGATCTCATTCACTTTTGAGGGCAAATATATATACCACCGGGAGATATGATCCGGGAGGATATCATGGCAGAAGCACATAATAACAAATATTTTGTACACCCGGGGATCTCCAAGATGACGGCAAACTTGAGGAGGTCGATGTTCTGGCCCAGTATGAAAAAGGAGATCGCACACTTTGTGACGCACTGTGTGTCCTGCCAACAAGTGAAAGCCGAGTGTAAAAGGTCGGGGGACTACTGCAACCATTACCAGTGCGAGAGTGGAAATTTAAATACATATCTATGAAGTTCATACACGGTCTTCCCCGCTCCCACTCCGGGCATGAATCCGTGTGGGTGATCGTAGAAAGACTGACGAAGGTTGCACAGTTTATTCTCGTCAGGAAGGATTCTCCGGTTGGGACATTAGTGCGATTATTTGTGGAGTAGTTTTTTCGATACCACAGAGTTCCTAGATCAATCTTGTCAGAGCGGGATGGTCGGTTCACATCTCGGGAATGGAAAGCTGTCCAAGATTATCTGAGATCACAGTTGACCTTTAGCAATGATGTTTACCCACAAATGGATAGCCAGACGAAGCGTACCATCCAGACGATGGAATATTTACTGCGCCTTTGCATCCTGGACCGTGGGGAGCCATGAGAGAGATTTTTGTCGCTCGTCAAATTTTCTTACAACAATAACAATCAGTCCAGTATCGACATGGCTCCCTACGAATCTTTATATGGTTGAAATTGCAGAACTCCGCTATCATGGGTCCAGGATGAAGATCCTAAGGGGCTGTGGTCAGAGTACGTAGAGGATACGGATGCTCAGGTGTGACTCATACGTGAATGAATGCTAGAGGCCCAGAGTCCACCGGCCAAGTACTATGATGCGCGACATTGCAATGTAGAGTTCTAGGTGGGAGACCGAGTTTTTCTAAAGATACGTCCTGTGCATGTTATTACAAGAGTACGGAGATTAAAGAAGCTCAATCCTAGATATATGTGGTCATATAGGATCCTAGTGCGGGTCCACCCCCTGGCATACCGACTGGAGCTGCCATCAGAGTTGGCGAACCTGCATGATGTCTTCAATGTCTCTTCACTCAGGAAGGCTTTACTTTGGCCAGAACAACAAATTTCTTATGCCTCTGGCCTGACGACATCTGATCGATCAGTCTGCTTGGAGCCTATGCCGATTGACAACGTTAGCGACCGAATTCTGTGGCGAAAGAAGGTCCCATTGGTCAAGGTCCTGTGGTCGAATCATAGGCAAGAGGAGCATACGTGGGAGCCCTAGGACCTAATGCAACAACATTATCCGGGACTCTTCGTAACAGATATACCCTAACCCGCCTGAAGTTTTTGTTTTCATTTACCACATGCAAGAATCTGTAGACCCGATCTCAATTTCGATGACAAAATTATTTTCTTTGTGTATTAGGATTTGTAACATCCCCAGAAAAACTAGACACCTAGGGTACATTTTGTCATGACATTGCTTTAAGAAACCAAAATGACCCTAAGAACCAATGTGAATAGGTGAAAACAACCTTTGTGTGCAAATTGCCAAATTTGATTCCAAGGCTTAGGGCTTGATATTAAGCTTCAAAATGACATATTGACCCCACCTATTTTCCCTAAGTCCCTTAGGGAGTTCCTTGGGTTAGTTAGGACCCATTATGGTCAACCTAATTGACCAAATTGACCAAAGTCAACTCTACCCCTAAATAGGTCAACCCACCAAATTTAAGGTCAATTAAGGCTCAAGTGACACAATTAACTTTCCCCAAGTCCACCTAACCATCAAGGGAGGCCAAAGGAGTCAACTTTGACCATTTAGACCACTCAATTTCATCAATTTGACCAAAGTCAACCTTTGGTCAATATCACACCAAATTGGCCTAATTAGGCTAAATTGACCCAATGTGGACCCCACCATGGCCCAATCCACCATTCTTTGTGCTCATGGACCCATGACCACAATTTGTGGCCAGCCCACTCACTAATTTGACCAAGTCAACTCAAAAGTCAACATTTGGTCAAATAGTCCTAAATTGGGCTTATATCAAAATAAACCAAATTTTCATTGGTTAAGGCCCTCTATAGAGGCCCATTCTGAAGCCCAACCACAAAGGACCATGCTTTCCCCTCTAGATTTGAAATAGGGTGACATGCAAGGGGTGGATTTGGGATTTTCCTGAAATTGGATGTGACAAATAATGAATTCATGGGTTGAGCTCCACTTGGCACACCAATGCTCCTCCCAAGCTTCCCTCTGAATTCCACAGACCCTTCGGCATCAACGCCTTGCTGACATGAGGCCAAATGGAGGCAAATTTCAAGAAAATTCCCTTGGACGAGATCTCTACTCATGGCTTTCCCCCATATACACCTCCACACCCCCAATTAAGAGCTCCACAAACATCAGTGAGCTGAGAGAAGAAGAACCCCCTTGTCAATTAAAGGAGATGACCTCTATTCATGGAGATAGCAATGGATGCAAGGAGGAACTCAACCATGGCCCCCAAGAGGATTACACGCTCCATCGGCTCCAATTAGGCAGGCATTCCTTCTCTCCTCACCTAGTGCTAGAATCCACTTCTTTTCTTTTCAATTTTGGTTGAGTAATGGCGGATTTACCATCTTCCTGTTCAAGCTCTAAAGCCCTTCCAAATGTCGACCCCATATTGTGTCTACAAGCCACCTCTGGCCACCATTTCGCCGTCTATCGACAGTCAATCCCCGACCGGAGGTGGTGATGTTGAGTTTTTGGCGGACACGCCCCCAAGTGGCCAGAAATAAAGGGAGAAGTCAGCCTAGGAGGGGTCGATCTGAGCCCTTGGATCAAGGAAGAAGACGATCTACATGCGGTTATATAATTAAAATAACTCTTATTTGGAAAAAAATTCTTGACCTTAAACAAATTATAGAAAATACTTAGATGCTAAACTATAAAATGTGTCCAATATCAATTATGTAGACCATGGTCCTAGTATTTTTAGAAATTGACTTCACACTATTTGGAGCATTGTAGCTCCCTTGGCACCATTTTTGGTGGGACTGGTCCTAGGGTAGACCAGATTTTAGTTTTTTAATATCTCTTAGATGGTAAATCTAATGGGGCTGAAACTTGGGTCATGCATGCATGTGCCCTAATACTACCTTGTGCCCAAAAATCATATTTTTAGGAGAAACATTTTCTATAATTTTTTCCATTATTTGATTTACCTTAATAATATAATTTAAGGAGCGAGACACCTTAAAATGATTTTAAGTCGTAATTTATTAGCTTGGGTTAAAATTTGAATGCAATTGGACCACTACATGTTGGGCTAATCCACTTGCATGTCTTTGCATGGTTGAGGTGTGGTGTGCATATTGCCCAAATGGGTATTTTGTGAACCTATCTCATTTGCCTTGGTCTTAGCCTCTAACATTTTAGAAACACCTTTGTCATGGTATAATACATCACCTCAGAGGATATTAGGAGTTTTGGGACCTAAAACCTAATTAATGTCTTAAATCAAAATATACCCCATTTATGTAATTTTGAAATATTTGTGGTTAAAATTTAATAAGAAATTATGAGACTCTGATGAATCTCTTGTTACATCATTTTGAACCTCTGGAAATTTTTTAGAAAATTTTGGTGATCATTTTCCTTGCAAAATTTTAATAATATAATTTGACACACTTTTGAATTAATGAAATGAATATCATGAAAATTGCCTAAAAAATTAAGATTCTCTGGATTTGATCTTGTTTCATCAATATGTATCAGAGGAAATTTGTATGGAATTTTTAGATGTATAATTCTGGTACTTCATTTGTACAATAATAAATAGAGACTATAGTTCATAAATAGATATTGATGATTTAAAGGAGTTGGAAAATCTTGTTGCTCTGGGATAACATTTAAATTCTAGTTTTGAACCTCTAGAAATTTATTATGAATTTTTGGTTATCATTTGCCTTGCAAAATTTTAATATTATCATTTATCACAGTTTTGAATTAATGAAATGAATACCATAAAAAGTGCCTAAGAAATTATGATTCTCTAGTTTTGACCTTATTTCATCAATATGTATCAGAGGACATTTTTATGGAATTTTTAGATGTATAATTATGGTACTTCATTTGTAAAGTAATATAAATGGATTATTATTCATAAATAGATACTGTTGATTTAACGGAGTTGAAAAATCTTATTACTCTGGGAGAACCTTTAAAATCTAGTTTTGAACCTCTGAAAATTTATGAGGAATTTTTGGTGATCATTTTCCTTGCAAAATTTCAATAATAACATATGTCACCCTTTTGAATAAATGAAAGGAATGTCATGAAAACTACCTGAAAATTTATGATTTTCTTGGTTTGACCTTATTTCATCTATATATATTCAGAAGAAAATTTTATGGAATTTTTAAATGTATAATTTTAGTACTTCATTTGAAAAGTGACATTTAGAGGTAATTATTCATAAATAGAAACTACTGACTTAAATATGTTGGAAAATTTTGGAAACCTTGCCCATCTTAATATCTTGTTTAAAGTTGTTTGTGTGATTTTACTTAGATTATTTTGGGGTTTTGATACGAATCCTCAGGTGTTAAATGGCATGGAAAATAAATAACAATTTTATTTTAGGAGCAAATTAATCAGGAAAATTATGAAATTTTGGTAGCATCTCATCCATGCCCTTATTGAGTTATCATAAAAATTTCAGAGCCCTAGACCCAAGGGTTAGAAATATCAATTTCAAATAGTACATTTAGTTCATGTAGGCATGGTGTGTGTTTAGTAAAGACCTAAATTAGTTATTAAACCACCTAGATCATGGAGAATATGAATGAAACTTGGAGCACATTAGCATTATATTTAGGGTTCCAAAATTAAAATTGGAAAGTCTTTTGAACTTGATTGCCATTTACATCTTATAGGGACCATAGTTTATACCCATGGTCAAGGTGCTTTACGGATAACAAATCTACATTTAGTGGTTTAGGCACTCTTGAACATGACAAACAGTCCCAACCACCTTAGATTTGTTAAGTGCTACATAAGAGGGTGGGTAGACCATTTTATTTTAAAACTGGTCCCTGACAAGTTGGTGTGTTGTTAGACAAATGTTTAAGACTGGATTACTAGATCAGAAAAGGGAATGAGACGGTACGAGCCACCAGAAACTACAGTATATGTTAAGCTTTTGGGACTAGTCTTAGATCGTGATCAAGTGAAAATAAAGTGAGGAAAATATGGTCAACAAATAATGGGCAGCGTTGAGATTCAATTAAAGATCAACGTCTTCCCTCCCCTAAATAATTAAAACCCATCTTAGGGACCTATAATAAGCAGAGAGCTTGTGGGAGGTATGGGTAGCCACCAATAATAATAAATATCTTGAGAAAGGAGGTTTGCGATGTCACTCCATCATACCTCCTAGTACCGCTGCGAGCCCTTCATCAGGTAGACCTCGGGAAGTCCAAGATGCACCATAAACATCTAAGGTCAACAAAAGAGTAGAGAAGACTAGATGATTTAGGAATATGAATAAATCATACACATACATCTTAGGTGACTAGTACCATATAGATTGGAACAAACAAGTCTGACATGGAGTCAAAGGCTTGTTAGTTATGAAA
The DNA here is from genome assembly GCA_033032865.1 of Dactylorhiza incarnata. NCBI lineage: Eukaryota > Viridiplantae > Streptophyta > Magnoliopsida > Asparagales > Orchidaceae > Dactylorhiza > Dactylorhiza incarnata. Next base: position 6,000,485 of record JAWHQI010000164.1, read on the forward strand.
GGCGGGTTAGTCCTGTGAGTAGTAGGCTCCGTATTGATGGATGGTTTGGTCCTGCAAGAAGTAGACTTGGTGAATATGTAATAGAGGGCTGGTTAGTACTGTGAGCCGGAGGCTCAGATGATAGAGATGATACATAAATGCATGTGCATAAAATGTGGTGGGTCTTCGGTACTAGCCTAGTTGACATACCAACGGAAGTTCGATGACTCGGCAAGTGGTAGGAGTCTAGGGGGGGGGGGGGGGGGAAGAAGAATCTTATTGTGTATTCAAAAGATCCTACACTTAGCCATTTAAGGTCTGGCTCCCCTCGGGTCCAGCAAGAGTGCGCATGAGTTTATGAGTATGAAGTCTGGTTCCATAGCATACGTTAGGGACTAGGTCTGGTAGTGTGTTATACCCACCTCGGTGAGGAGACGCCCACTCCTCTACCACTGTTTGACCACGATGGGAGGTGCCCGAGAGGTTGGCTATCTTCTAAAAGTGTGAACTAAAAGTCTGTTCATACAGAGTCATGTGGGTGAGTTGCATGTGCTTGAACCTTCAACATAGACATTGCATTGCATTTCACACACATCATACATATAAATCATGACCCCCATCGTATAATTTAGTATGAGTTTCCTTATACGATGGGCTTTGAAAAATGACCACTTAACTTATAAGATTGTATGGGCTTTCCTTATAAGTTAAGGTTACCTTCTTACTTGTTAGTTAGTTCTTACTTCCTTTACACACTTGGTTATTATTTTATTGTACTAAATTATATAACCTTATAGTAGAATTGTTAGAATTGTTTATTACTGGTAATTCTATTCTTGTTCTGATACATTGTTATGTGAGGGAGAGCAATGTCACCTAGTTGATCTTACCCTTTGTTGTCCTCCGCTTCTTCCTCTCGTGGGGATGGGGAAAACCGCTTAGTCTTTTGACTAACAGCTGAATATGGTATAACAAACAGGAGAACCAGGAGGATCAACAATGCATCTAGAGGGAGGGACCATATCAGTTGCCCGGCCCGTTGTTGGATTGTCAGCAGCCTCAGGGAGAGCACCGGTGAGATACCGCCTTCCATTTGCAGTCTTTCATCATTTTTAAAATCAGTGTATATGTTGCCTAACCATGGAAATTGAAAACTGTATGAGAGAGAAGGAAATGTAATAGGCATAAGCTCTCTTTCTAATTTGAACACTATATGATTTAGTGTTTCTTTCACCAGTGTATTTCTCATCCAGACAACTTATTAATATATGATAATTTATGGACTGTGGTATATGTCTGGTTACTTCTCTTATATTATGGTGATATGGTTAGACTATGTGAGGATTAGCCGGCAGGATCGTCGTCTTGCTGTGGGGCCCTTCTCGAGTGAAGGTGGCACCGCAAGGCGACGGTTCTGGGCGGTAAGACCTGGAATCGAACGCAAAAAAGAGAGTTTTACACAGGGTGTTACACTAGATCTAGGCACCTAACACACGAGGCAAATTTCTCCCTAAGACTCACACAGACCTAGTCGCAAACCATGGGTGAATTCCCCCTAAGTCGCTCGTGGACCTAGTCACCATTCACCGGGCAAATTTCTCCACTAAAGAAAAGAGTAACAAAAAGAAAATACAAGATGATAAAGATATTTAGTAAATAAAGACTTCGTATTTGAGATCTGAAGGAGATGATGAAGACACGCAAGAGATTGTCATTGTGGATGCGTTCTTGCTTGCGTAGAATAAGCGTTGTAGAGAAGCATCTTCAAAATCTTCAATAATCCTTCAATATTGCTTTCGGGAAGCCTTAGGATGTATGGAACGAGAGTGCATAAGAGCCTCTATGAAATTGGTTCGGGGTGATCCTTCATCGTTCTTCAAAAGAGAGCGAAATGACTTTAATTTTAGCTTTGTATGCTACCGTCGGCGTTAGGACTTACCCCGCCATGGTCCCGATAAGGAATGAGTTTCACACATCTTCTAGTCCAGAAAAGGAAGCAGATCTCTTGTTTTAGGCAACGGTTACCGTCCTGTGATAGGACTAAATGCACAGCGTTAGTGTCGAATTTGATTCCTCCAAAATGAGATCTCTTGCTCCTTTCGATGCTTAAATCAGTTGATGATTGTCAGGGTAACTATATATTTACTGCCCGATGATAGTGTTATCGTGTTGCGATAATACTTGCTAAAGAGAGACTTTGGTCCCGCCAATCCATGTATTCAAATGCAAGTTGTCAGCTATCCTTTGCTGATCAACCCTACCGCTAGTGGTAGAATTTACCGCCCCATGGTAGTGCTCAATTCAGAGCACAATAGCAGTTGGCAAAAACTCCTTTCGATTTAACTTAACAAATTATCTATAGGTGATTTTACTCCGTAGGAGTATTACCCTCATTGTATAGAAAGGGTAAAATGGTCATTAGATGTCTTAGGATGTCACACTCATCTTGGAGTGTCAAGGCTAGGTCAAGATAATCAGAAAGTCAGTTATGTTAAGAATTGTGTCAAATGAAAGTTGACGCAACTTCGACTTGATGTCGACGCAACTCTGACTATAAGTCGAAGCAACTTAATCAGCCTGTCAAAGTATAGGTCAAGTCGACGCAACATCGAAATGTACTCGACACAGATGGTGAAGCCAGTCGAAGGCATCTCAGTAGTCGACGAAACTTCTATAACAACTTGACGTAGAAGATGAAGTCCAAGTTCAAGCTTCCAACTTGACGAATACGTCAAGAAGTATTTGACGAAACGATGACATCTGAGTTCATTCAGAGCTGAGAACTATTTCAAAGCCACTTTAGTAAGAACTCAGAGGTGCGTCAATATGAAGGAAGTCAATTCGACTCTACGTCGACATCTGAGTTCAGTCAGAGCTAAGAAGGATTTTGAAGCTACTCCTATAAGAACTCAGAGGTGCGTCGATAAGATAGAAATTCAATTCGACGCTGCATCAAATACAGTCAGAAAAAGTTTGTTTTCTGCTGTCCTTTCTGGTGCGCTTCTAGATGATCTGCAAGGATGAAATATGTTCTCTAACAGCTCATTAATTGCCAAAAATAGAATGGAGTATTTCAGAGACACATCAAAAGACTTTCTTGGAAGTTATTCAAATCAGATGGACGGGTCGGGACAAAAATAGAAGGAGACATTTATTGTCCAATGGATATTCCTTCTAAAGACAGTCCAGAAGAGGAAAGAGATTCAAACTCTAATTGATAGAGAATAAGTATTCAGCAGCTGGAAGAAAAAGAGAATGAACCATTTGACTATTTTGATGTTACTCCTTCTTCTTCCTCATGCTCTCTGAGAAAAATAGAAGAACTCTATATAGATATATAAGGTTGCTGCTTATTCTTCTTCTTCCTGATACATCAACAAGCAAACAGTATTATAGAGAACACAAGGATCATAATCTCATAACCCTTGCACTCATCACTACCATAAGCAGTGGTTCATCTTATACAGATCTAGAAGAGTATCAAAGCTCATATCTGGTGAAGGATTTATACAGCAGAATCATTTCCTTCTCTTCTTCAACTGTAAAAGAGTTTTATTAATCCCTCTTCAAAGGATTCAGTGGTTCTAAGAGTCTCCTTATCAAAAGACTTAGTGGTTCTAAGAGTCTTCTTATAAAAAGACTCAGTGGTTTTAAGAGTCCCCTTATCAAAAGACTCAGGAATAGGTTATGCAATCCTACCACGGAGGTAAAAGAGAGGAGTACCCACATTTTGGGGAACCTCTATAAAAATTCTTGTGTCCTTTGTGTTTGATTTTCTGTGATGTCCCTACTTTTAGTTTGCTGTGTTTTTATTTTATGCAATCTGTGTTTACTTTTTTCTATCTATTGGATTGCTGATTGCATAATATTTAGTGTTTTTATTGTGTGTGCATAATTAGGGTAGAAAATATTTAAAACTCTATCCCCCCCCCACCAAGAGAATACTCAGAGGCACACTGTGCACTTTCAATTGGTATCAGAGAGAGTTTGATCATTAAAAGGTTAACACCTTGATTAAAAGATCTCCTCACTCTCATTTCTTTATTTTTAAATTAATCAAAACAATTATCTAAATAAAATGAGTTTTAAGGATTAGGCATCAACAAGACAACCAGTGTGTAACCTAAATAAGCTTACACTCTCAAAGGACAGAAAAAAGCTTTACATGAACTCTATTGATGAAGACATCTTTGATGTTATAATTTTAGCCCCCCTAGCTCTAGTCGACAAGATGCCAGTGGATCTTCAACACTGAAAGCTGTCCCGAGAAATGAGTGGACACAGGCTGAGAAGAAGCAGAGGGCATGTGATGCCAAGCCAATGAACATTCTGGTTTCCACAATGTCAGATGACATTTTCCAAATAGTAGTTGACTGCCAATAAGAAAAAGAGATTTGGGAATCCCTTTACAGAATGGTAGAAGGGATTTATGATGAAAGAAAGGACATGATGTCCCTTCTCATATCCCAATATGAGAACTTTCAAAAGAAAGATGAGGAAATTGTTGTTGAAATGTATGACAGATTCAACATCATTATCAATGAGCTAAAGTGACTGGACAAGGAGATATCCCTGAGAGAGATCAATGATAAGATCCTCATGTGCTTCCCAAGCTCATGGGACTCAAGGATCTGGGCCATCAGAGAGTCCAGATGACATAAAGAGATCTCTACTGATGCTTTGCTAGGAAAGCTTAAATTATATGAGATGCTACTAAAAAGCTGAGCCGAAACATAGGCAAAGGAGACAACTTCAACTCCTATCCAAAGGAGCCTAGCTTTGAAAGTTGCTGAAGGAGAGCCCTCCACTCCTGAAGATGAAATATTCAGTCTCCTAGCAAGGAGATTCAGAAAGTGGGTCAAGATAGAAGACTCAAGGAGAAGAGAGAGGAGCTCAAAGCCCAGATTTGATAAGAATCCAAAGAGGGAGGTGATTTGCTTCTCCTGCAACAAGCCAGTGCACATAGCCCCTGAGTGCCCATAGGAACAAAGGTACGGGAGAAGCAACAAAGATGAGCAGAAGAAGAAGTCTTTCAGGAGGAAAGACAAGAAGAAAGCTAAAGGTTTCATTGTTGGAACTTGGAGTGACTTTGAAGCATAGTTGTGCTCCTCCTCATCAGAGAGTGATGAAGAAAAGGATGATGAAGTAGCCTGCCTAATGGCATTAGGAATATCCTCAGATGATGTAGTAGAATAGGTATCACTGTTTGATGATTTTTATTTTAATTCTGATGATTTAAAAAATTTCTTTATAGAATTTTGCAATGATTTCCTCAAAATACAAAAAGAATTAGAAATAGATAGGGAAGAATTAGAAAACCTCAAGAAGGATGAATTATATTCAATAAACAATGATCTGAGAAATATAATTCAGTGTAAGGAAATATAATTGATAGAGATAATAAATGATAATCTAAAGTTAAAAGAAGAGCTAACAAAGGCAAATGTCTTTGAGGACTCTGTTAATGGGAGGAGTCAAAAGCTCAAAGATATTACACAAAATCTCTCCATGAGATTTAAGCACCTAGGTCTACGAGCAGACCCTTGCACTAGCACTGAAGTCACTAGTAGACTAGCCTGGAAAAATTAAGTTAGATTTATTAGAACAGTGATTCTCAAACAAGTGGGAAGAGTGCAACATTTGATGATCAAGATAATAATAATCTTGATAAAATCACTGTATTTAATAAAGCAAAATCTAATAGTGAAAAGAAATCTCTAGGGAAAATCAATCCAAACAAACCAATGAATCCAAGTTAAAGGGGGTTATAAAAGAGAAAATTGTTAGGCACTCTATAGATTTATTAAACTTTGATACATTCTATACACACTTCAAGTACCAATATAATAAACCTAGGTTTGATAAATTCATTCTCTGCCATCCAAAAGCATATCATGAAAGACCCTTCTATTCTTTCCAAGAACCCTATAATGGTAAAAGCAAAGGGCCCAAGGTAACCTGGGTTCCTTCTAATGTTTGAGATACTTGTGCAGGATTAGGTAGAATCCATCCTAGGAGATAATGGAAGGGGAAGGATGAACAACGGATTAATAAAGAACTAAATTCAATAAGGGAGTGATCTCTTCTCTGAATCCTTTTATTATCTTCTTTAGTTCATGAAAATAATAGTATAAATACTATTTTCAATAAAAAAATATTGCTGGGAAAAATAGCAAGAACTTTCTAAGAAAATAGAACTATTTATTCAGAGTTGCGTCGAATAGAATTCGACGTACTGTGTAATTCTACTTGACTCTTGCTTCGAAAGCAATATGCAACAGATAATTTGAGTTGCGTCGAATAGAATTTGGCGTACCATCTAATTCTATTTGATGCCAACTTCGGAAGCCGTCTAAATCAGACAATTCGAATAACATTCGACGCAACGTTGACTTCATATTGACAGAAACGTTGATTTAATAGTAGCTCGTCAAATTTGAAGGTGCATCGAGTTCTAATTGACGCAACACTGACATTAGAAGCGCACGCAGAGTCACTTTTAGAAGCTGCCTCGACAGGTTTTGGAGCGTAGAATATTAATTTTATCGACGGTGCATCGACTACAACCTTAAGTTGCGATGAATCATCTTATTTTAAGCAACTTAAGCATCAAATTCATTACGCTTTCAAATTCTCTCTTTCCTCTCACATGTTCTCCCTCCCTCCTCTTTCCTGCATCTTTCTCTCGTTTCTCTCTCTCTCTCTGTCTTGTCTCTTTTTGCATGTACTTAAGAATCAGTCGTTCTTCCAAAGATAAACTCTGGCTTTGATGTTGATATAGACTCCTTCAACACAACATCTGATAATTTAAAGGCCATCCTCGACTTATTTCATACTGCCGGTCTGACAAAGTTGATTTCTTCAAGGTGCAAGATACTTGATGTTGAACTGGCAGAGTTCAAGGACAGTTTGCAAATAGGAGATGATGGCTCCCTCAATGGGAATGTTTCTGAGATAGTTATAGATATAACAGAGGAATTGCTAAATCAAACATTTGATCTTACAACTGGCAGTGATTCAGATGAACTGACATGGGAAGAGATCAAAAAGGTTCTAGAGATCATGCAATTCATGAAAGAGAAGGCCATCAATTTGAAGAAGATTGATCTTGCAGAAGAATATAGATTCCTTGCTGATATAGTAGGGAGGTGCTCCAATGCAAAATCTCAGCTCATGATGCTATCCCCCAAGCAGCAACTTCAGATCATGGGTGTTCGAGTCCTTAAGAAGAAGATAAATTGGGGGAGATGCCTCCTGAAAATGATTGGCCACAAATATTCTCACAAAGAAAATGCATATATGAGAATCATGAGCCAGGTGCTCTTCCACCACTATGCAATTGTGTGCAAGTCAAAGGTGTGCCTATCCCTCTAGGGAAAAGGATGATTATAGGGATATTTTCCAAGTCGACCAAGCAGATATTAAAGCCTACTCAATCTGCACCTTCACCTCCTCCTTCTCCACCTCCACGAGACAAAGAGACAATTCTACCGTATCCTCCAAGGGATTATTCTCTTCCACAGGGCACCCCAGCACCTCAGCAAGATACTAATCTAGAGACTGATCCAGATGCTGATCTAACCAAGTTCAACCAGACCATTGCATCCATTCCTTCCCCAGAACCTGCACCTTAGGTTCCTCTCCAACTACAGCAACAACCATCCATCATAATCACAGACAATCTATCTAATTCCCTACCACCATATCATATCTCTCCAGAAGTGTATCAATCCCACTCACCTATCCACCAAGATCCTCAAGTCCTGAATGAGAACTTCACTGCAATCCCTCCAGTAATCCTATCCACACCTACTCCTCATACATTTCTTGTCTCTATCACACATCCTACTCCTTAGTTTGATATTGAGCAAGAAATATCCTAAGAGTAGGGTTGGCATCAAGCACCTCTTCTGACCTACTGGCCAGTCAAGCCAGAAAATTCAATAAGAAGTACTCCTAGATGGAGTCAGAGATACAAGAATCAAAAGAGTCCCTCCTATCACTCAAATCAAATGTATCCTCCTCCATGATCACTAGAGATTTCTTAACCTCCCTTGTAAGTAAGGTTAAGAAGGGGGAGAAGATTTAGGAGGAGAAAATGCCCAATCTAGAAAAGAGTGGCCAGGAGAAGGACAAAGTTGTTGAAGTTCCTAATCATGATAAACTTTATATATTCCAAACAGTAAGGCTAGAAATTCCAGATGCAAATATCCTGGGGGAGCCTCTTACAAGCCCTCAAGATAATCCTGTACAAAATTAAGGGGAGCTTCTTATAATAGCTCAGGAACTAATTACAGAATTTCCTGCAATAACCCAGGGGGAGCTTCCATCAACTCAGGGGGAGCTCCTAGAAGATGATCAACTTTTAGATGAAGTATCAAAGATTGCTAAGGAAGCTGCTCTGGATGTTGAAGAGAATACACAATCTCAAGGGGAGCCTCCCAAAGAAGATCACACTCATAAGGAAGCTAACAGTACTGATGAAGAGAATAATGAGCCTCTTGTATTTGCTCCAAGAAATGTGATACCACAAGTATTCTCAAGGAAGAGGAAAACTCCTGACAAAGAATAGTGATGTTCAGGTATTCTGTATACATATGAAACAATTCTCATTATCAAATGGATATAGTAATTCAGAACAATATGATTACTTAGAAGTTTACTATATGATCTATCCTATTATTTGATAATGTCTTTAATGTATATGTATAATTTTTTGTATTAAGATTTTTGTAAAAGTATGTGTAAAATCACTTTAAACACTCTATAAATTTTTGTATGATAAATAAGGGGAGATTGTTGGGAAAAACTCATTTTGATTTAACTTAATAAGTTATCTATAGGTGATTTTACTCCCTAGGAGTATTACCCTCATTATATAGAAAGGGTAAAATGGTCATTAGATGTTTTAGGATGTCACACTCATCTTGGAGTGTCAAGTCCAGGTCAAGATAACCAGAAAGTCAGTTAAGTTAAGACTTGAGTCGAATGAAAGTCGACGCAACTTCAAATTGATGTCGACGCAACTCTGACTATAAGTCAAAGCAACTTAATCAGCATGTTGAAGTATAAGTTAAGTCGACGCAACATTAAAATGTACTCGACCTAGATGTTCAAGCTAGTCAAAGGCATCTCAATAGTCGACACAACTTCTATAACAACTCGACGCAGAAGTTGAAGTCCAAGTTCAATCTTCCAACTTGACGGATACGTCGAGAAGTATTCAACGTAACGATGACATCTGAGTTCATTCAGAGCTGAGAACTATTTTGAAGCCACTTCAAAAAGAACTCAGAGGTGCGTCGATAAGAAGGAAGTTAATTTGACGCTGCGTCGACATCTGAGTTCAGTCAGAGCTAAGAAGGATGTCGAAGCTACTCCTATAAGAAATCAGAGGTGCATCGATAAGAAAGAAATTCAATTCGACGCTGCGTAAAATACAGTCAGAAAAAGTACATTTTCTGTTGTCCTTTCTAGTGTGCTTCCAGATTTTCTGTAAGGATGAAATCTGTTCTCTAACAGCTCATTTATTACCAAAAATAGAATAGAGTATTTCAGAGACACATCAAAAGTCTTTCATGGAAGTTATTCAAATCAGATGGACGGGTCGGGAACAGAAATAGAAGGAGACATTTATTATCCAATGGACATTCCTTCTAAAGATGGTCTAGAAGAGGAAATAGATTCAAACTCTAATTGATAGAGAATATGTATTCAGCAACATGAAGAAAAAGAGAATGAACCAAATGATTATTTGTTGTTAGTCCTTCTTCCTCAAGCTCTCTGAGAAAAATAGAAGAACTTCTCTGTACAGATATACAGGGCTACTGCATATTCTTCTTCTTCCTGATACAGCAGCCAGTAAATAGTAGTATAAAGATCACAAGTATCATAATCTCATAACCCTTGCACTCATCACTATCATATGCAAGGGTTCATCTTATACAGATCCAGAAGAGTATCAAAAGCTCATATCTGCTGAAGGATTTATACAACAGAATAATTTCCTTCTTCTCTTCTTCAACTGTTCTTTTTCTTCAACTTTAAAAGAGTTTTATTAATCCATCAAAGAATTCAGTGGTTCTAAGAGTCTTCTTATCAAAAGATTCAGTGGTTCTAAGAGTCTCCTTATCAAAAGACTCAGTGGTTCTAAGAGTCTCCTTATCAAAAGACTCGGGCAGAGGTTGTGCAATCCTTCCAGAGAGGTAGAAGAGAGGTGTACCCTCATTTTGGGGAACCTCTATACAAATTCATGTGTCCTCTGTGTTTGATTTTCTGTGTTGTTCCTACTTCTAGTTTTCTATGTTAATATTTCATGCAATCTGTGTTTACTTTATTCTGTCTTTTGGATTGCTGATTGCATAATACTTAGTGTTTTTATTGTGTGCATAATTAGGGTGGAAAATATTTAAAACTCTATTCACCCCCCCTATAGAGAATACTCAAAGGCACACTATGCACTTTCAACAGCTATCTTTTATACCTTTTCAATGTGTGATTGTACATGTATGTCCTTCACACTATAAACACACAAAAGCTAGATCAAATACATAATGATATTTGTTATTCACAAACCAAGAGATGTGGAATGCTTATTCCAACACTCCTCAGTGTAGATTCATGATTCGATTGAGTTTATTCCCAGCCATTAATGACTTTTGTTTCCCCTCAGATCGCTGCCGATACTGGTTGTCAAGCCCCTCAGTACCCTACATCGTCTATCTTATCATTGCAGAGGTTTTAAGAAACCTATTCGGCGACCCTTAGAGGGTTTTCCATCAATGGATTGATGTGAGGACCCCAAGTTTTCATGGACCTCTCAGTGAAGATTTAATTTTGGTGTTTTTCTGTTGTTTCCAGCGACCCATTCACCGGCCATAGTTGACTTAGCTCCAAGTCTGAGAGTTTGGACACAACTTCTAGTCCATCTAAACACCACTTACACAATCATCCTTGTTGGGAACAGTGCCCAGCAGTGCTCTTGATTTGAAGAACTGCTCAACTCAATGGTAAGTGCAAGTTGTATTTAATGTCACATCTAGTTCATGCTTGCAGAGATGAGACAATATGTCTAGTACTTCAATAACCTCCCTAAGTATAATATCGTCGAAAAAGGCTAGACATATCGTCGACAAGTACAGGCACATCGTTGAGATGATGTGCAAAGCAAAGAAGAATGATTGTGTCTGTGTCGTCGAAAAGGATCATGCGTATCGTCGACAACAGCAGGCCTATCGTCAACAACATGCAGAGCAAGGCAGAATGGTGATATCGTTGTGACATCTACACGACGATATCAGAAAGTCGAAGATGAAGAAGAAGACTCAAAGATGTGGTCATCAAGAGGCCTTGACATCGATAAGGCTAAGTCAGAATGAATGTCGTTGAAAAGGCAAAGGGAAGATCAGTGTCGAATATATCGTTGACAAGAAACTGTATCGTCGATAAGGCCATAGAAGAATAGATAGCGTCGAGAAGAAGCCTTATCATCGGAAAGGCTAAGTGTGACTGATGGCGATGGATATCATCCTAAAGAAGGCATGTCATCGAGAAGACTGAAGAAGGTTAGCTGAAGACAAGCAGTTGCTAAAGTATAGTCTGACGACATGATATCGTTTATATTGTCGACAAGATAAAGTTGTTACAGCGATATGAAGCAGACAAGAAGATCGCGAAGAAATCAGTTAGATGACTTCGTGTCATCATAAGCTCGAGTACAGAAGAGATGTCCAGTATCATCGAAGATATCACTATCTGATGAAGAATTGAAGAAGAGACATGTTCAAGGCATCGACAAAGTCCTGTCGTCGAGATATTATCCATGCCGCCATAACAATGGAAATATCGTCGAGACAATTTCAAAAGTAGTTGGACACGCTGTCAGCAATTAATGATGCCGCCTGATTGTCCAATCACCGCATGCTCTTGAGGGATGGGTGTCTGACAGTAAAGGACATCATTTGTGACCGTTAAGTGGCTTATCTGTCCTTTAAAAGGGAACAGTGATGCCCTAGAAAAAAGAAAGAGATAAAAACAAAAAAGAATCTCGCCTAGCAACACTACAATACAAGCGGCGGTGAAGAAGAAGAAAGAAAAGAATGAAACGATCATTCTCTGTTCTTCAAGTTGCATTCAAGCCATATCGACTGATAAGTTTCTCTCAAGAAAGGTAGCCAGTCAACATCCGGGAAAGCTAGAAAGCTTGAAGAAGATTTGCACCATTCAGATTGAAAATCAGATGCATCTTCTTCAATTAGAGAAACCAATCTCCATTAGGCAGAAGAAATAGTTTTCTTTACTGTAATTTCTTGTAAGGCTTGAGGGCCAAGAACTTGTACGATCTATTTCAAATCTGAGTGTCAAGCTTGAGGGCTTGAGATCTGTGAGGCTTAAGGGCTAGTGTAGAGGGACATGCGGGTCCAAACTTGTAGAGCTTGCGGGTTCGGGTGCAGTGAAGGGGCTTGCGGGCCTAGGCTGTAGGAAAGACTTGCGGGTCTGTGCTGTGTAGGGCTTGAGGGACTGAGTGTCGAGCTTACAGGATCGGGTGCAGTGAAGGGGCTTGCGGGCCTAGGCTGCAGGGACTTGCGGGTCCGAACATGTCGAGCTTGCGGGCTCGGGTGTAGTGAAGGGGCTTGCAGGCCTAGGCTGCAGGGTCTTGCGGGTCCGAGGTGTATGGCATGCGGGCCAGAGACATTGGCGAAGTTTGCCGAGCCTAGCACACTGCTAGGTAGGCGTAGAGGGAAAGAGGACTACTCAAGACACCCTGTCTTGAGGAACCTCTATAAGTTCTTGTGTGTTTTCTCTGCTGCGCTTTAATAATCTATAGATCTACTAACCAGAAAATAAGAACACCTAAAGGGGATAAAATAATTTGAGAAACCTATTCACCCCCCCCCCCCTCTAGGTGATAAGTTGACACCCAATAACTAATAAGTGGTATCTGATGGAGGTTGTTCAAAGAAAAGCATAACAGCTTGAACAGATCTGCTCTTGGGTGTATCAAATCAACTGATCATCATATCCTAACTCTATGGAGAAAGTCAAAGGATCTGACATCAGGAAGTTCAGATCCTTAAGTGAAAGCAGTTGGAACTCTTCTCAAAATAAAGAAGAAAGAAGTATAGGAATTAGAGCACCCTTGACTATTCCAGACAATGAATCTGAAGATGAAGAATGCTCTGTAGTCAGAAGAAGAATTAAGAGCACCCTTTGACTCTCACAGAATGTGACTCTGAGGATGAGGAAGTCTACGGGTTGATGACTCTATCAGATGACGAAAATCATGATGAATCACATTATGATCAGGTATGCAACACTCACACGCCTTTACTACCTGCTTCAATTAAGAAAACTAAGAGTGCATCAGATGATTGCTCATCTTCTGAAGATGATGCAGAAGACTGCTCATCATGTAACAATAATAACCATGCTGATCTAATAGAGCAGTTTGGTGATCTCTTGGGAGCTCTGAAAAAGAGCAAGAAGCTTGTTAAGAAGCAAGCTAAGGAGCTAGAATCACTCAGACCCATTAAATCTGAGATGAATAAGGAAATGGGTATGTCCCACAATAGAGGTCGCTCATTGTCATCGTCGCTTGATTTCTCCATTTTCTCACTTTTGGATGATGAGCCTTTTCAGAAATACTTATGGAAGGTGTTCCTCCTTTCCGGATTCTTCATAAACTTTGTGAAATTTTTCACAAAGAGACACTCCTTATCTTATTCCTCGTCGTCATCCACTTTCCTTGACTTTAGTGCTAAGTCTTTTTTCATTGGCTCTTTATTGTATTCTTCATCTTGGATTTTGAGTTCTACCTCATGGGTTTTGAAATTCCCAATGAGGCTCTCAATCTAGAGCCGTCCTAGATCATGCGATTCAGAAATAGCTGTCACCTTTGGATTGAACTTTGGAGGGAGAGATCGAAGGATCTTCCTCACCAAGTCACCGTTTGAGAAGGTTTTTCCAAGAATCTTCGAGGCGTTGATGATCTTGGTAAAACGAGTGTACATCGAGTCAACGTCCTCATTTGGATCCATTCTGAATCTTTCAAACTCCAATTCTAGTTGGAATAGCTTTGAGTCTTTAACCCGCGAAGTACCCTCATGAGTTATTTTAGTAAATTCCAAATGTCATAAACATTTTCGCAAGCACAAACTCGATTAAATTCAGTCCCCATCATCCCCATCATCCCATCTATCTCTAGGCACCAACTCCTGTGAGCTCAAGAAGATCATAGGCAAGCTTCATGATGAAAGAAACCAAAGGGAAGAACTCATTAGGAAACTTGAGAATGATCTTCTTAAGGAAAGAAGCTTAGTGGATCAATTCTCTAAGCCCAAAACTATATTGCCCATCATTGACACCTTCTCCTCCTATGGAATAGGAGGGGATTGGGTTTCAATGAAGGGGCATTAGATGCTGGGAATGGAGAAAAGGGAAATACCAAAGCTGAGCCTCATACCACCTTTCAGACGGTAGTGCTTCCCTCTAACAAGTATGACCAGGACAGTGTCCATGGTCACTGGATGAAAGGAAGATCCAATAGCTTGGGAAATTCTCCTAACTATGAGAGGAGAAAGGGTATGGGGATGAGTGCCTAGAAGGCTCCCCATGAGGAAATCCAAATGTCCCATTATGGACCATTTGTGTTTGGTGCCTCAGCCCCACCTTCATGGGTAAAGGAGCAAAACCTTCCCAATCCCTTCCATATAAGAAGCAGGCCGGTAGCCCCAGTATAATCCACTCTCACTTGATCATTTCTGATGATATCAGCACTATGTCAGCTACCAAGCTGACATCTGTTGCTGGCAAATAGATAAAGTCAAGAAGGAATAATTATACTAGAGCACCCAGTCAGCCCTTGGCTGAGAGAGATATGAAGAATGCTGCTTCCTTCTCTACTGAACATAAGCATTGTGATTCTCCACCCACCTCAAAAATTATTTAGAAAAGAAGGTACAACATCCATGAATGTTGGTGCTGTGGCAAAGTGGGACACTTTTCCATTGACTGTTGGCACAACCCTAGTGTGCCTAGTGCAAAGGAGAGACCTCCTGGAAAGGCTGAGGTGAGTAGAAGAATTCCTTATTGTGATAACAAGAACCTAGGACCCAAGTCACCTTGGGTTCCTAAGGGATATTAAATTTGTCTTGCAGGGAAGTCCATTTAGCCAATCAAAAGCAAAAAAAAGGCTAATGGACAACTAGTGATCCAGGCTTAACTCTGGACTAAGAAAAACCTCACCACATGCCAAGATGCACTGGTCAAGGGGGAGCTAAAATAAAGATGAGAAAAACATCACATCTAGGGGGAGCTACTAGCTCAAGAAGATATGAAAGCTAAGGTGAAGGTAACTATATTATTGTTCAATACATATCCTCATCTTTATCTTCTTGTTGAAGGTAATTTATACTTGAGTAAGCAATAACTATCACTCAAGGAGCACATACGTATGGCACTGCTAAAAGCATTGCACTGATCATACAAAAGAGTGAAAAAGAACAATATCATTTTGAAGACAAAACTATATCGTCGAAATGATGATTAGTATCATCGTAATGAGTCTTCTACATCGAATTTGCGTCCCGAAGATATCTCATCATCAACGGTATCTTAATTAGACCTGAGCTTAATCAATCATAACAGCTTAAATTGGGTTAACAAGATATTTAGCAAATGGCACTTCGCCTTCCAACTCGGAAACTATAAATAAGGTCAAATGTCTTAAGATTAAAGCACTCTCTACATTAGCCCTAAAAAGACGTCGTGCTCTCTACGCCTTCGAAGAATGAAGGAGTCGACTGAACTAGAATCCTCTCCGCTCAAGTAGATAATGTCACCAAAGAAGGAAGGATTCCTCTGTGAAGGAAGTGAAGTGGTGAGGAATGGGTTTTTGGAAGGACCAGAAGAGATTCAAAACACCATCAGGTTACTGGACGCCGTCGGTGTGGAATTTGCCCTCTCCGAACCAACAATGATACTCAAAAAAGAAGTGATAGATTTCTACTGGAATGCCAAGGGTGGCTCAAAAGGAACATCTGTGAAAAGAGCAATTAATGGGATAAAAGTCAAAGTGAATCCTAAGAGGCTGGCCAGGGCACTTCAGCTGCCGACCTTTGCCAAGGGGAGGAAGATGACAAGGTCACCCAGGAAGACCTCAACAGAGCTCTGGAATGGTGCGGACACTCCAACAAAACCCGTGGGTCCCTAGAAAGGAAGAGTTTTAATCAACAAGGAAAACTTGTGGCAGATATAGTAGGTACAGCCCTCCTCTGCAAGATAGGGTCGCATGATTGGATTTCCAAGCCCATGTTCGAGATAATGGCAAGGATAATCCTAAGTAAAAAGTCCAACTGGGGTCAGCTAATTTTCAAGAAGATACAAGAAAGCTTTCAAGTTCCAAATCTGGGAAGAATTCTATCACTATATTTTCAGCTATCCTACCCTGAAAGCTTCAACAAGAAGTATGGCGCAAAAATCCATCACATGAGAAGGATGGACATCAGGATACTGGAAATATGGGAGAAAACTCTGATTAAGTCTCCTAAGAAGCCGAAGACTGCAGAGGATATGAAGAGGAAGGGAGAAAGCTCATCTGAAGAAAGTGAATAAGGAAACACCTCAGACTCGTCTGACTCTAAAGTGCCTATAGAGAAAAGGAATGTATCCCTCCAGACCTCTGCCCTAGGTCTGGGATCCGGGACAATGGTAACAACAGGAACAGAGCAAGAGGATGCTGAGACTAAGGGGGAGAAGAATAGCGAGATCCCTGCTTAAGTGGAAGAAGTGATCAGTAAGATCATTGGGGTTGAATATGCTGTCCATCATGGATCAGTAGACCAAGAGGACCCAAGTAGAGATCCCCAAGAAGAGAAGCTAGAGGACTCTTCTGATGAGACTAGCAGAGATCTACCGAGTCCTGAAACGGTAGAAGGGAGAAGCCAATCACCCATCAGAAAACCTTTATCTCCAATACTGGAAGGGAATGAAGAAGAGGAACCAGAAGAACCTAGTTCACCTCCAGAGAATAGACCAGTGGAGTTCTCACTATTGTCTCAGATAAAGATGCTCCTGGAAGAGCAAAGATTAAAAATTGAAAGTTATGTTACCTCTGCGGTCAATGAACTGAAAAGGGAACTATCTCTTAAACAAAGTGCTTGAGAAATGATGTGAAGAATCTACAAGAGTATACTGCCAAAGAGACAACACTTACTCACAAGGGTCTATCTAATTTAGGGGTCAATCTGACTCTAATTGTCAGCAACATAGAAAAGGCCTATATTGCATCCAGCAAGAGGATGGCTGAACACAAAAATGATCTCCAAGAAACTCTAGATCACCACAATAAAGATCTAGACAGTCATCTGCTTGGGACCAAGAATCACTTGGAAGCAGGAATCCACATGCATAAAACAAGAAATTGGTTTATGAGGAGAATCTCCAGAGTGGGATATCTGAAGCAGTTATAAAGGGGGAGAGATCAATGATAAAGGACAATGGTGATCATGACATCTGGACCACAAACACCATCAGGGAAGCAATGAATCTCCCTCATCTACATTTTGACTAGTCTGCAGAAGAGTACCCTGCTGAAGAGAAAGTACAGGGAGGAGAAAGTACAGGGAGGAGATGGAGAAATAGGAGGACTATGAAAGATGGATTCCTAAATCCAGAACCATCATCCTAAAAGCATGGGTGCAAGTGAAAGCGGAAAAGGAGCAGGAAGCCAGTGCCAAGAAAGCAAAGGGTGAAGCTGCTATGAGGGCACCAGAGATATAGATGACTAAATCTGTAAGGGGATGAATGTAGAAATGTCAAAAACTTTTGAAAACATTTGACACTATTTATAAATGAAGTAACACTTGTCAAAATCTGTGTTCACTCAATTATAGTTGCAATGTCATCATTATATGCTTATTTGATTAAAATTATAGTTTCAATGTCATCATTGAGTGGGTTATGACTTCTTAAAATATGGGGAGATTGTTGGGAACAGTGCCCAGCAGTGTTCCTAATTTGAAGAAATGCTCAAATCAATGATAAGTGCAAGTTGTATTTATTGTCACATCTATTTCATGCTTGCAGAGATGAGACAATATGTCCAGTACTTCAATAACCTACCTAAGTATAATATCGTCGAAGAAGGCTGGACATATCGTCGACAAGTACAGGCACATCGTTGAGATGATGGGCAAAGAAAAGAAGAATGATTGTGTCTGTGTCGTCGAAAAGGATCATCCGTATCATTGACAACAGCAGGCCTATCGCCAACAACATGCATAGCAAGGCAGAATGGTGATATCGTTGTGATAAGTACACGACGATATCAAAAAGTCGAAGATGAAGAAGAAGACACAAAGATGTGGTCATCAAGAGGCCTTGACATCGATAAGGCTAAGTCAGAATGAATGTCGTTGAAAAGGCAAAGGGAAGATCAGTGTCGAAGATATCATTGACAAGAAACTGTATCGTCGATAAGGCCAAAGAAAAACAGATAGCATCAAGAAGAAGCCTTGTCATCGGAAAGGCTAAGTGTGACTGATGGCGATGGATATCATCGTAAAGAAGGCGTGTCATCGAGAAGACTGAAGAAGGTCAGCTGAAGACAAGCAGTTGCTAAAGTATAGTCTGTCGAAGTGTTATCATTTATATCGTCGACAAGATAAAGTTGTTACAATGATATCAAGCTGACAAGAAGATCGCGACGACATCAGTTAGATGACTTCGTGTCGTCATAAGCTCGAGTACAGAAGAGATGTCCAGTATCGTCAAAGATATCACTATCTGATGAAGAATTCAAGAAGAGACTAGTTCAAGGCATCGACAAAGTCCTGTCATCGAGATATTATCCATGTCATCATAACAATGGAAATATCACTGAGACAATTTCAAAATAGCCGGACACGCTGTCAGCAATTAATGTCGCTGCCTGATTGTCCAATCAGTGCATGCTCTTGAGGGATGGCGTATGACCGTAAAGGACAACATATGTGACCGTTAAGCGGCTCATCCGTCCTATAAAAGGGAACAATGATGCCCTAGTAAAAAAAAGAGGAAAACGAAAAAGAATCCCGCCTAGCAACACAACAGTACAAGCAGCGGTGAAGAAGAAGAAAGAAAAGAACGAAATGATCATTCTCTGTTCTTCAAGTTGCAGTGAAGCCACATCGACTGATAAGTTTCTCTCAAGAAAGGTAGCCAGTCAACATCCGGCAAAGCTAGAAAGCTTGAAGAAGATTTGCACCATTCAGATTGAAAATCAGAAGCATCTTCTTCAAGTCAAGAAGCCAATCTCCATCAGGCAGAATAAACAGTTTTCTTTACTGTAATTTCTTATAAGGCTTGCGGGCCAAGAACATGTAAGATCTGTTTCAGATCTGAGTGTCAAGCTTGAGGTCTTGAGATCTGTGAGGCTTGAGGGCTAGGGCAGAGGGACTTGCGGGTCCAAACTTGCCGAGCTTGCGAGCTCAGGTGCAGTGAAGGGGCTTGCGGGCCTAGGCTGTAGGCAAGACTTGTGGGTCTGTGCTGTGTAGGGCTTAAGGGCCTGAGTGTTGAGCTTGCGGGCTCAGGTGCAGTGAAGGGGCTTGCGGGCCTATGCTGCAGGGACTTGCGGGCCCGAGGTGTAAGGCCTGTGGGCCGGAGACATTGGCGAAGTTTGCCAAGCCTAGCACACTGCTAGGTAGGCGCAGAGGGAAAGAGGACTACTCAAGACACTCTATCTTGAGGAACCTCTATAAGTTCTTGTGTGTTTTCTATTCTGTGCTTTACTAATCTATAGATCTACTAACCAGAAAACAAGAACACCTAAAGGGGATAAAATAATTTGAGAAACCTATTCAACCCCCCCTCCCCTCTAGGTGATAAGTTGACACCCAATAACTAACAATCCTCCTCTAGGTGCCCAATCAAGGTAAAGAGGACGAGTTTATAGTTGGGATTAATCCCAACCACTCAATTTATTCAAGAAGAAATCAATGGCCCAGGCAATCCCTGCAATGATTGCCTCCCATAGCGGATCAGGAGTGGATCCGCTGCGGAGAATCCCATCGTGCATTGTAACATCTGAACTGTACTAAATTATTTGTAAATCATTGTATTAAATTATTTGTAAGATCAACAAAATCAGTTTATTATAAGTAAATCAATGTTTTAAATTATTTGTTGAAGTGCGTTTAACAAAACCTGCACAGATTTATTAATCTATGAATATGAGGGCCTTAAGTCCATTTGCTGAGAAAGTCTCCAACATAAAAAATGTTGGGGATATCCTCACCTATTCTGAATGGGTTTTCCCAACTTCTGGGGTGCCCTACATCACCCTGTAGGGTAGTTTGAATTTTACTAATGGTATAAACAACTTGTAGTGTTTTGCGAATAACTTTTTATTCATTATTCACCATGTCACCAAATTTGGACTAGATGCTTATTAGGACTATATGAACACATAAAATAATTTGGGAATTTGTAGAGGACTTTTGTCTACTGTTTTGGAAGATATTTAATGATCTTTAGGAGATTAAATTAATGATTTTTATGCAAATAAACTTATATAAATGCCAAAACAATTATTGGAGTTTATTATCTTGATATTTAGCTATGGTTAAATTTCGGGGGCATTTGGAGTCTGTGTGACCCTTGTGATAATAATTCATCAAAATTAGGGTTTTTGGAGACCTTGTAAAATCAGTCATCTTCAGATCTAATTTCGAATGCCCTAGAGTACCCATAGTAGATTGAGGTCTTAATAGATGTTGTAGGGCACATTCCAACTGTTCTAAATTTTGGATTATGCATTCTATTTGGAGACCTATAGATCAAGCTTGAGAAATTAGAAGATGGCTTATTTTAGGGTTCCTATTATTGGGTTTTCCTTAGGGGTAGTCATATTAAATGTGCACAGCGGAATAAACAAGAACAACTCAAAAGATTCAAGAATGGATCTTGTTGAAATCATGAATCAAGAAATTGTAATAATAAATAAATTACATGTTCGGGATTGAGTCACAACTCAATCGGATGCTCCAAGAAAAAATCCTTCTAAGAATCAGATTCCTATTCTGATTCTTCTTCTTCCTTGTTCTTGCGGTTAAATCATGATCGTGAAGCTTATCTGGATGAGTAAGTGTAGAAAATGGATCCACACCTCTATAGAAGTCAACACGTGCTTTCGGAGAACTCTAAGTCCATGTAAAACAAGGATTAGGTCAGAGAAAGGTGAGCCCTCTATGTCTCCATGGATTGCTAGATCCAAAAAGGAGAGGCGGTGCAAGTCTTCTAGAATAGTGGCGAGATCGACAGGAACACTTCCTCTTTGATCTCCAAGAACAGCTTCTTATTGAGGCACGCGTACAGAGTCGCACTCTGATTTGGAGTCGCAGGAGACCGCTTGTCAGATCTCGGGACTTTAATCGCAAGAAGCTCTAACAAAACCTAATGTCTCTTTTATACCTATGGCAATAATGAAAGTTCAATTGAACATCAGTTGAAGGTGATTAATATAATCAACCTTGCTCTGATATCAATTGAAGGAGAGTTTAGATCTTAATATTACTCTAGAGGGGGGTGAATAGAGTATTAAAACTTTTTCCCTTAATTTTATAGCGGAATTAAATTAGTGATATATATATATATATGTATATTGAGTGAGTAATAAAAACAAAATAAAGAAATCAGCACAACACAACAACACAGAAAATCACAAGCACAGAGACACAAGGAATTTTATAGTAGTTCCCCAATAAATCTGGGTACGTCTACTCTTCTACCACACTTGGTAGGATCCACTAGGTTTTTGATCAGGTGCCCTAGCACCAAGGGATTTTTGATCAGGTGTCCACACACCAAGGAGCTTTTGATCAGGCTCTCTAACCAAACCACAGGTTTTTGTTCAGGTGCCCTGTCACCAAGAGGTTAACATTTGAAGGGAGTTAGAACCCTGTACAAGATGGAATAAAGAGGTTAAGAAGTTCTTCTCTGTCATCAATCTGAGAGAAGACTCTAGTGGATTGATGGTGTAAAGCTCCCCCTGTCTGATTAAAGTACCTGACAGCTTGAGGATGGAGCTTTCTCTTGAATGAAAATATCTTCCTTGATAAGCTGAAGAATCTGAGAGACAGAAGTTCCTCAGATTATTGTTGCTCTATAGAAGATTTGAAACTTGCAGCAGAAAGACTGAGAGATTGATCTTGAAGATGTTCTCAGAGATTGAGATGCTGCTTGAGGAAGTTGAACTTTCTTTTTCTTTCTAAATATTTGTCTCTCTTGACAGATGCTCTGATATTTCTATGTCTATGTCTGTCTTCTTTTTCTGTTTGGAATACTATATTTTCTGAGAGAGAAGACGACTGATTTGAATTTCAAAATCTCTCTGAATAGGAATAGAATAATCTGCATTAAATCTTTCCTTGGAACTTTAGCTGATTCAGCCAATCTTAATTCCTTTCCTTTTCAATAATAAATGATATCCTTTTCCAATAAGCCAAAGATCTATTTTTCTCGAGAGAAGGAATTGGAAAGAGAATAAAATAAAGGAGGATAAAACTTGTCTTATCTGGAAAAATAACTCCAAATGAAGAATAGAACTGAATCTGATAGTTGAACTGAGTTCAGAGAAATAGAATAAATGATATGAACAGACTGAGTGTAAATTCATCGATCTGAGATAAGATTTCGTTGACCTGAAGGAAGAGTTCGTCGAACTGAACGTTTGATAAAGAATTCGTCGAACTCAGGCTGGAGTTCGTCGATCTCAAGTTAGAGTTCATCAAACTGAAGAATTCGTCGACCGCTGAGCCGCTGAGTATTGAAGATAGTCAGCCACTGATATTGGAGCAAGCCATCCGTCAAACGCAGAGAGGAAGCCGTTCATCGAACGCAGAGAGCAGTTCGTCGAACCCAGTATAGAGTTCGTTGAATGTAGAAACTTAGAGAAATCCTAAGTTCTAGCTATCTTATCATCCTAAAACTATGACCCTTAGACTATACATTAGGGGTCAACTTAATCCTAGTCAACACATAGTGATCCTAGCCCAAATCAGTAATAGGGTTGTTCTAACAATCTCCCCCTATTTGGGTTAGGATACTATTTGACAACTTTCAAATAATAAACAACAGAAAAATAACAGAGCATAAATATATCTGACAGAATCTAAAACCATTTCAGCAGATAAAATAAGTAGTGCTCTGAGTTTAACAACATTACAATAAAAATATAAATATCAACAAAACCAAATAGTTTAAACCTGTTACTTCTTTGCTGAGGGAGGCTTGAAAATTATTTGTCTGTTTGGATTTTCTGATTCTTTCTTGCTCATATATAGATCCTGAGCTCCCAGAATGGTTTGAGATTTGGCTTGAGGAACCGCATCTTATGGGTGCTTCTCTAAGTATTGTTTAGCATTGAACACAATTTTGGATTTGTACTTTTCAAATTCTTTCTTTCTAAATTCTGACATTGTTGAGAATTTGGAGTAATCTTTACCTTCATCTTTTGCTTTATTTATCTGGGCTACTGCAATGGATTCTCTGAATTTTGCCATTTGAGCTATCCTTTCTTCTTCTGGATTGGGAGAAGAAGGGCTATGCTCAGAAATATTGTCTTGAATAGAGAAAAGATCTTGAGGGTTTTTGTTTCTGTGAGAAGAGCCATCAGAGACATGATACTTGTACTCTGAGAAATTAATCTTGAGGAGCCTGAAGGAGGTCTTGAAGTCCTAGAACTCTGAGAACCACTAGAACTAGCTGGTCTCTTGGATTGCTGGGAAGAATATCTTTGAGAGGAATAAGAGAGCTTTGCTGAGCCAGCTGCACCTGCTGCTGGAGGAGGAGGAGGAGGAGGATGGTTATGCTTGACAGGCTTGTCAGAATAATAACCAGTCTTCCTCATCTTCTTTCTTCTGTTTTCTTCATTTCTTGAAATCTTCATCCAAGCAGGAGAGTCCTTGGTGAGATTGATATTGTGCAATATTTAGTAGGGAATATCATTGTTGGGATTTGGAGGCTTAGGAGCAGGCTTTAACATATGCTTAGCTTTTCTTTTCTTTGATGATCTAACATCAGAATCATCATCATCACTATCATCATTATCACTGTCATCAAATGATTGGGGATTATCATAGAGGTCATCAATCAATTTCAAGGCCTTAGAAATATCTTTCTTAGCATTAACATTTTCAACTTGAACTGGAGCTGGAGGAGATGGACATTCTTCAATAACTGGTACTGGAACTTCCAAACTTTTGAGAAATTCTTTCAATATAGCCTTATTTATGGGAGCAGAATAAGGAATAATTGCCTTTGAATAAACTGGATACTCTGGAAAATCTCTAAAAACTGTATTGAACTTAGAAAGCAAATAAATAATATCTATAGATGGATTAATAGAAATATTATTTATTTATTCTATAACTGGAAGAACTACATCTGACATCTCAGATTCTGCCTGAACTACATCTGCACTATAAACTGTAGGAAACTGGAGCTTCTTCATCAGACATCTTGAAGCTAGGCCCCTAGAAGAAGGTACAGAATAGGAGGGTGAAGGGAAGGAAGCTAGTTTTGCAGAGAGGTCAGCAAGAGCTTGACGAACTGGAGCAAGTTTTGCATCCAGTAGATCATTTAGCCTTGGAGCAAGATGTTGATATATTTGATCAGCAGCAGATGAGAATTCAATATAGACAAAGTCTTGGTTAGGGTTAGAAGATGATGGAATGAAGTATTGGAAAGATATGTTAGTGGCATGAGCTATAGGTGGATGAATAGGGCAATGAGGGTGGATATTTGATTGAGGATGAATAGGTGATTGTGGATGAATGGGTGATTGAGGTGGAGAGATATCTTGATGAATAGGTGATTGTGGAAGGATTGGTGATTGAGAATCAATGTTATGGGAGAATGACTGTCATTGAAAGATGAAGGTTCTTTAGATGGGTGAGTCTGAAGAATAGGAGAAGATGGCAATGAAGATGAAAGGATAATGGGAGAGTTTGGAGGAGGAATTTCTTCAGAAGAAATAGTGGGTGGAGAAGGGAGAGGAGGAGGAGAAACAACAGGAGAAACTTCTTGAAGGGTTGGGGGAGTGACTTGCACAATTCTGGTGCCTTCTGAAGCTATATCTGATGGTTCTGCTCTAGGAGTCCTCTTTGGGATAACTCTTTCCCATCTTCCAAACAAAGCTGAGGTCAGCCTTTTACTAGCATTGATGAAAACTTTTGGAGAGACCAAAAGGTCTGGATGCTTTTCCTGAAGATAGATTCCCAGAATTCTACCATAACCAAAATTTATCTTACTTATCTTCTTCCTGATTGATTCAAAAATGATCATTCCCCAATTAACTTTCTTCTTTTCTACCAAGGCCACCATCACAAGAAATTGATGCATTGTTATGTAGTCATGGGCAGAAGTTTTCCCTAGCAATACTTTGCCCACTACATCAGCCAAAAATTTATATTCCACAGATGAGTTTTTCTTTAAAAGTTGGTTAGGGTTTCCACCGGAATAACCCATTTTGACCAAAGCATTGTCGAATTCAGAAGAAGATATGTCCAAATCATCATCTCCATTTACTAAACCAAAAACTTCAGATAATGTTACTGGGGTTAGAAGAACCTGATTTCCTGATATGTTTCCTGATAGTGTATCATTCTCTGGCTTGACTGTATAAGCCCATTCCATGATTTCAGTCACTGGTAGTTTGATTCTTGTCGTCATGATCTTTGTAAGTGTTGTTCTTCAAAAGATGAAGAATATTCTGGAAGACTTGATCAGAATGCTCAAACAATTTGATGTCAATGTCGAATCCGGACGTCAAACTTGATTGAGGAAAGCACTGCTTTGCGAAATCGCCATTGTTACATGCAAAAGAGAGAACGATCAAGTGCAAAGGGGAACTGGAGGGAAAGAGCAAGTCCTGTAGGCGCAAAGATGAAATAGGATAAAAACTTTGATTACATAGAGAGATCGGAGAAGGGCGCACACTTTCACAGAACAGGGTTCGGCTAAACCTAATAGAATCAGAAGTCGAAAAGACTTAGGGCTTCGTCTGACTGCGTTCGACGAAAAAATAATTTTCGTCGATCCCGTTCGACGATCGCGCTTGTCTTTGTCTATCCTGACTTATTAAGTATTGTCGATCTCCGTTCATCGAATGATAGCATTTCATCGTTCTCCATTCGACGAAATGAGGGGATAAATAGAAAATTTAATTTTTATCAGATTGAATCTCCATCTATCATTCCTAGCTGATTTATAAAGAAAATATGTTTCTTTTCATCCAAGGGTTTGGTGAAAATAACAGCTCTTTGCAAATCAGTAGAGATGAATTGTAGGCAAATTTTATTTTTTTATCCACATTATCTCTAATAAAGTGGTGCCTAATTTCTATGTGTTTAGTCCTACTATGGGAACTGAATTTTGTGCTATACATATTGCACTATAATTGTCATAAAATATAATAGAATTATTTAGATTGACACCATAGTCTAGGAGCTGATTTTGTATCCACAATATCTGTGAGCAGCAACTTCCTGCAGCTATGTATTCAGCTTCAGGTATTGAGGTAGACACAGATGTTTGTTTCTTACAAAACCAACACACAAGCCTATCACCAAGAAACTGGAAAGTTCCTGATGTGCTTTTCCAGTCTACTCTGCATCCAGCATAATCAGAATCTGAGAATCCAGTTAATTAAAATTTTGATGTTGTTGGATACCAGAGTCCTAGATTAGGACAACCCTTTATATAACTCAAATTCTTTTTTAATAAAATTAGATGAGGTTCTTTGGGGTTAACTTGAAACCTAGCACAAATATAGGTAGCAAACAATATATCAGGCCTACTTGTTGTTAAAAAAAGTAATGAGCCAATAATTGCTCTATATACTTTCTGATCAACAAGTTTCCCTGATTCATCATTATCAACAACAGCATTTAAGGGCATGGGTGTTTTCATAGTGGAAGCATCAGACATACCAAACCTTTTCACTAATTCCTTAGCATACTTGGATTGTGATATGAATATTCCATTGGGAGTTTGCTTCACTTGAAGACAAGGAAGTATGATAATTCACCCATACTACTCATTTCAAATTTAGATTGCATTAGGTTAGAGAACCTTTGCATAAATTTGAATCATAGAGCCAAAAATAATGTCAGTCTACATATATTTGAACTAGTAGAGTTTGATTTTTATGTATCCTGAAAAATAAGGTTTTATCAACTAATGCCTCTACAGAAATTGTTTTCCAAAAGAAAATTAGCTAAGGTCTCATACCATGCTCTGTGAGCTTGTTTGAGACCATAAAGAACTTTATTAAGCTTAAATACATAGAAGAGTGAGTTTGGAAGATGAAACCTGGTGGTTGTTCCACATAGACTTCTTCTTTAATATCTCCATATGAGAAATGCACTCTTCACATCCATTTGATATACCTTGAATTTCTTGAATGCAGCAAAGGCTAGAAAGATCCTTATAGCTTCAAGTCTTGCAATTGGAGCAAAGGTCTGATCATAGTCAATTCCTTCTTCCTGTGAATATCCTTGAGCTACTAATCTTGCTTTGTTTCTGACTATGTTGCCTTGATCATCAAGCTTGTTCCTAAAGACCCATTTGGTGCCAATAACTGGATGGCCTTTTGGTCTTGGAACCAAATCCCAAACCTTGTTCCTTTCAAATTGGTTGAGCTCTCTCTTGCATTGCAAGAATCCAGTTTGGATCTTGTTCTGCAACTTTTATGGTTGAGGTTCAACTTGTGATAAGAAACAAGTGTGCATCTGATTTTGGTGTAGTTGATTCTTGTTTGAACACCTGCTAAAATATCACCAATCACTTGTTATATTTGATGATCTCTAACTGTGAAGTGGTCAACAGTTGGAGTTGGTTCATCAATGATATCCACTTGGGGAATTTGTTTAGTTGTCACTTGATGAGCTGTCAGCAAGATCTGAATGATCTTCTTCTTCACTGTCTTCAAGATTTTGAGTTGATGGAAGTGTAGAATCTTCTTTCTGTAGATCTAGTCCATTGAGCTATTCACATAGAGCTGGTACCTGCAAAATATTCTTGGTAGAGGTGGTGTTCCTCTCCTCAATTAACATGTTAGTCTCATCAAAAGATACATGCATGGACTCTTCTATCTTAAGAGTAGATTTGTTGTTAACTCTGTATGCCTTACTAGAAAGAGAATATCTAAGGAATATGACTTCAGCAGCTTTTGCTTCAAACTTCCTGAGATACTTCTTATCATTTTTGTGCACATAGCATTTACAGCCAAATATCTTAAAATAGTTAACCTTAGGCTTTTTATTCTTAAGTAATTCATAGGGAGTTTTGCCCTTAAGTTTATGTATCAGGCTCTGTTCAACACATAATTTGCTGTGTTTACTGCCTCTGCCCAAAAAGAGAGTGGCAAGTTTGCATCAGCAAGTAATGCAGTTGCTGATTCAATTAGGGTTCTATTTTTCCTTTCAGCTACTCCATTTTGTTGAGGAGTTATAGGGAGCAGAGAACACATTGCCTGATCCCTTCTTTTCCACAGAATTCTCTCATCAGAAGAGACTCAAACTTAGTGCCATGATCACTTCTGATCAATGCAACTACTGTAGAGTACTCAATCTTAATGGACCTGAGAAAGTCTGTCTGAACACTGAAGGTGTCAGACTTGTTCCTAAGAAAGAACACCCAAGTGAATCTTGAGAAGTCATCTATAATCACTAAAGAGTAATGCTTCCCTCCTAGACTTTGTATTGCAGTAGGTCCAAAAAGGTCCAAATGCAATAAGTACAAAATCCTAGGTGAATCACTCTTGGATAAAGATTTAAAATTACTTCTAGTTTGCGTACCTAATTGACAAGTCCTACAAAGTCCTTCCTTCTTGTATGAACCAGAAGGCAGTCCTCTAACAAGATTGTCCTTAGAAAGCTTAGATATAGTTCTAAGGTTATTATGTCCAAGCCTTTTATGCCATAATTCATTTGTTTTACTTAGAATTAATAAGAAAATGTCAGAATTGGCAGAGTCAAAATTGACTAAATAAATATTTTCATGTCTAATACCAGATAACACATTAATGTTTTTATTAGTGGTAATAAGACATAAGGAATGATTGAAAGTTACCTGATAACCTTCATCACATAACTGGCTTATGCTGATGAGGATGTGCTTCAGAACCTTGACATAGGCTACTTCCTTGAAGGTGACTGCTCTAACATTGATGTGTCCATAGCCTTTCGTTTTTCCACAGTTGGAGACTCCAAAGATCACCTTGGGTCCAAGCTTTGCCTTGTAGTTGTTCAGGATGGCCTTATTTCCTGTCATGTGCTTTGAACATCCACTATCCAAATACCATTGTTCATTCTTGCTTGGATAGCTGTGTACCTGCACAACAGAAAAAATAAACTAGTTTTTTGACCCAGACTACCTTGGGTCCTTTTGTATTACCACAAAACTCGAACATAAAAGACATTTCAGTCTTATACTTATAACCTTTTGGATGATATCTCCTTGGAGGAATT
>JAWHQI010001650.1:5000-10000 GCA_033032865.1 Dactylorhiza incarnata
CCCCCCCCCCCCCCCCCCCCCCCCCCCCCCCCCCCCCCCCCCCCCCCCCCCCCCACCCCCCCCCCCCCCCCCCACCCCCCCCCCCCCCCCCCCCCCCCCCCCCCCCCCCCCCCCCCCCCCCCCCCCCCCCCCCCCCCCCCCCCCCCCCCCCCCCCCCCCCCCCCCCCCCCCCCCCCCCCCCCCCCCCCCCCCCCCCCCCCCCCCCCCCCCCCCCCCCCCCCCCCCCCCCCCCCCCCCCCCCCCCCCCCCCCCCCCCCCCCCCCCCCCCCCCCCCCCCCCCCCCCCCCCCCCCCCCCCCCCCCCCCCCCCCCCCCCCCCCCCCCCCCCCCCCCCCCCCCCCCCCCCCCCCCCCCCCCCCCCCCCCCCCCCCCCCCCCCCCCCCCCCCCCCCCCCCCCCCCCACCCCCCCCCCCCCCCCCCCCCCCCCCCCCCCCCCCCCCCCCCCCCCCCCCCCCCCCCCCCCCCCCCCCCCCCCCCCCCCCCCCCCCCCCCCCCCCCCCACCCCCCCCCCCCCCCCCCCCCCCCCCCCCCCCCCCCCCCCCCCCCCCCCCCCCCCCCACCCCCCCCCCCCCCCCCCCCCCCCCCCCCCCCCCCCCCCCCCCCCCCCCCCCCCCCCCCCCCCCCCCCCCCCCCCCCCCCCCCCCCCCCCCCCCCCCCCCCCCCCCCCCCCCCCCCCCCCCCCCCCCCCCCCCCCCCCCCCCCCCCCCCCCCCCCCCCCCCCCCCCCCCCCCCCCCCCCCCCCCCCCCCCCCCCCCCCCCCCCCCCCCCCCCCCCCCCCCCCCCCCCCCCCCCACCCCCCCCCCCCCCCCCCCCCCCCCCCCCCCCCCCCCCCCCCCCCCCCCCCCCCCCCCCCCCCCCCCCCCCCCCCCCCCCCCCCCCCCCCCCCCCCCCCCCCCCCCCCCCCCCCCCCCCCCCCCCCCCACCCCCCCCCCCCCCCCCCCCCCCCCCCCCCCCCCCCCCCCCCCCCCCCCCCCCCCCCCCCCCCCCCCCCCCCCCCCCCCCCCCCCCCCCCCCCCCCCCCCCCCCCCCCCCCCCCCCCCCCCCCCCCCCCCCCCCCCCCCCCCCCCCCCCCCCCCCCCCCCCCCCCCCCCCCCCCCCCCCCCCCCCCCCCCCCCCCCCCCCCCCCCCCCCCCCCCCCCCCCCCCCCCCCCCCCCCCCCCCCCCCCCCCCCCCCCCCCCCCCCCCCCCCCCCCCCCCCCCCCCCCCCCCCCCCCCCCCCCCCCCCCCCCCCCCCCCCCCCCCCCCCCCCCCCCCCCCCCCCCCCCCCCCCCCCCCCCCCCCCCCCCCCCCCCCCCCCCCCCCCCCCCCCCCCCCCCCCCCCCCCCCCCCCCCCCCCCCCCCCCCCCCCCCCCCCCCCCCCCCCCCCCCCCCCCCCCCCCCCCCCCCCCCCCCCCCCCCCCCCCCCCCCCCCCCCCCCCCCCCCCCCCCCCCCCCCCCCCCCCCCCCCCCCCCCCCCCCCCCCCCCCCACCCCCCCCCCCCCCCCCCCCCCCCCCCCCCCCCCCCCCCCCCCCCCCCCCCCCCCCCCCCCCCCCCCCCCCCCCCCCCCCCCCACCCCCCCCCCCCCCCCCCCCCCCCCCCCCCCCCCCCCCCCCCCCCCCCCCCACCCCCCCCCCCCCCCCCCCCCCCCCCCCCCCCCCCCCCCCCCCCCACCCCCCCCCCCCCCCCCCCCCCCCCCCCCCCCCCCCCCCCCCCCCCCCCCCCCCCCCCCCCCCCCCCCCCCCCCCCCCCCCCCCCCCCCCCCCCCCCCCCCCCCCCCCCCCCCCCCCCCCCCCCCCCCCCCCCCCCCCCCCCCCCCCCCCCCCCCCCCCCCCCCCCCCCCCCCCCCCCCCCCCCCCCCCCCCCCCCCCCCCCCCCCCCCCCCCCCCCCCCCCCCCCCCCCCCCCCCCCCCCCCCCCCCCCCCCCCCCCCCCCCCCCCCCCCCCCCCCCCCCCCCCCCCCCCCCCCCCCCCCCCCCCCCCCCCCCCCCCCCCCCCCCCCCCCCCCCCCCCCCCCCCCCCCCCCCCCCCCCCCCCCCCCCCCCCCCCCCCCCCCCCCCCCCCCCCCCCCCCCCCCCCCCCCCCCCCCCCCCCCCCCCCCCCCCCCCCCCCCCCCCCCCCCCCCCCCCCCCCCCCCCCCCCCCCCCCCCCCCCCCCCCCCCCCCCCCCCCCCCCCCCCCCCCCCCCCCCCCCCCCCCCCCCCCCCCCCCCCCCCCCCCCCCCCCCCCCCCCCCCCCCCCCCCCCCCCCCCCCCCCCCCCCCCCCCCCCCCCCCCCCCCCCCCCCCCCCCCCCCCCCCCCCCCCCCCCCCCCCCCCCCCCCCCCCCCCCCCCCCCCCCCCCCCCCCCCCCCCCCACCCCCCCCCCCCCCCCCCCCCCCACCCCCCCCCCCCCCCCCCCCCCCCCCCCCCCCCCCCCCCCCCCCCCCCCCCCCCCCCCCCCCCCCCCCCCCCCCCCCCCCCCCCCCCCCCCCCCCCCCCCCCCCCCCCCCCCCCCCCCCCCCCCCCCCCCCCCCCCCCCCCCCCCCCCCCCCCCCCCCCCCCCCCCCCCCCCCCCCCCCCCCCCCCCCCCCCCCCCCCCCCCCCCCCCCCCCCCCCCCCCCCCCCCCCCCCCCCCCCCCCCCCCCCCCCCCCCCCCCCCCCCCCCCCCCCCCCCCCCCCCCCCCCCCCCCCCCCCCCCCCCCCCCCCCCCCCCCCCCCCCCCCCCCCCACCCCCCCCCCCCCCCCCCCCCCCCCCCCCCCCCCCCCCCCCCCCCCCCCCCCCCCCCCCCCCCCCCCCCCCCCCCCCCCCCCCCCCCCCCCCCCCCCCCCCCCCCCCCCCCCCCCCCCCCCCCCCCCCCCCCCCCCCCCCCCCCCCCCCCCCCCCCCCCCCCCCCCCCCCCCCCCCCCCCCCCCCCCCCCCCCCCCCCCCCCCCCCCCCCCCCCCCCCCCCCCCCCCCCCCCCCCCCCCCCCCCCCCCCCCCCCCCCCCCCCCCCCCCCCCCCCCCCCCCCCCCCCCCCCCCCCCCCCCCCCCCCCCCCCCCCCCCCCCCCCCCCCCCCCCCCCCCCCCCCCCCCCCCCCCCCCCCCCCCCCCCCCCCCCCCCCCCCCCCCCCCCCCCCCCCCCCCCCCCCCCCCCCCCCCCCCCCCCCCCCCCCCCCCCCCCCCCCCCCCCCCCCCCCCCCCCCCCCCCCCCCCCCCCCCCCCCCCCCCCCCCCCCCCCCCCCCCCCCCCCCCCCCCCCCCCCCCCCCCCCCCCCCCCCCCCCCCCCCCCCCCCCCCCCCCCCCCCCCCCCCCCCCCCCCCCCCCCCCCCCCCCCCCCCCCCCCCCCCCCCCCCCCCCCCCCCCCCCCCCCCCCCCCCCCCCCCCCCCCCCCCCCCCCCCCCCCCCCCCCCCCCCCCCCCCCCCCCCCCCCCCCCCCCCCCCCCCCCCCCCCCCCCCCCCCCCCCCCCCCCCCCCCCCCCCCCCCCCCCCCCCCCCCCCCCCCCCCCCCCCCCCCCCCCCCCCCCCCCCCCCCCCCCCCCCCCCCCCCCCCCCCCCCCCCCCCCCCCCCCCCCCCCCCCCCCCCCCCCCCCCCCCCCCCCCCCCCCCCCCCCCCCCCCCCCCCCCCCCCCCCCCCCCCCCACCCCCCCCCCCCCCCCCCCCCCCCCCCCCCCCCCCCCCCCCCCCCCCCCCCCCCCCCCCCCCCCCCCCCCCCCCCCCCCCCCCCCCCCCCCCCCCCCCCCCCCCCCCCCCCCCCCCCCCCCCCCCCCCCCCCCCCCCCCCCCCCCCCCCCCCCCCCCCCCCCCCCCCCCCCCCCCCCCCCCCCCCCCCCCCCCCCCCCCCCCCCCCCCCCCCCCCCCCCCCCCCCCCCCCCCCCCCCCCCCCCCCCCCCCCCCCCCCCCCCCCCCCCCCCCCCCCCCCCCCCCCCCCCCCCCCCCCCCCCCCCCCCCCCCCCCCCCCCCCCCCCCCCCCCCCCCCCCCCCCCCCCCCCCCCCCCCCCCCCCCCCCCCCCCCCCCCCCCCCCCCCCCCCCCCCCCCCCCCCCCCCCCCCCCCCCCCCCCCCCCCCCCCCCCCCCCCCCCCCCCCCCCCCCCCCCCCCCCCCCCCCCCCCCCCCCCCCCCCCCCCCCCCCCCCCCCCCCCCCCCCCCCCCCCCCCCCCCCCCCCCCCCCCCCCCCCCCCCCCCCCCCCCCCCCCCCCCCCCCCCCCCCCCCCCCCCCCCCCCCCCCCCCCCCCCCCCCCCCCCCCCCCCCCCCCCCCCCCCCCCCCCCCCCCCCCCCCCCCCCCCCCCCCCCCCCCCCCCCCCCCCCCCCCCCCCCCCCCCCCCCCCCCCCCCCCCCCCCCCCCCCCCCCCCCCCCCCCCCCCCCCCCCCCCCCCCCCCCCCCCCCCCCCCCCCCCCCCCCCCCCCCCCCCCCCCCCCCCCCCCCCCCCCCCCCCCCCCCCCCCCCCCCCCCCCCCCCCCCCCCCCCCCCCCCCCCCCCCCCCCCCCCCCCCCCCCCCCCCCCCCCCCCCCCCCCCCCCCCCCCCCCCCCCCCCCCCCCCCCCCCCCCCCCCCCCCCCCCCCCCCCCCCCCCCCCCCCCCCCCCCCCCCCCCCCCCCCCCCCCCCCCCCCCCCCCCCCCCCCCCCCCCCCCCCCCCCCCCCCCCCCCCCCCCCCCCCCCCCCCCCCCCCCCCCCCCCCCCCCCCCCCCCCCCCCCCCCCCCCCCCCCCCCCCCCCCCCCCCCCCCCCCCCCCCCCCCCCCCCCCCCCCCCCCCCCCCCCCCCCCCCCCCCCCCCCCCCCCCCCCCCCCCCCCCCCCCCCCCCCCCCCCCCCCCCCCCCCCCCCCCCCCCCCCCCCCCCCCCCCCCCCCCCCCCCCCCCCCCCCCCCCCCCCCCCCCCCCCCCCCCCCCCCCCCCCCCCCCCCCCCCCCCCCCCCCCCCCCCCCCCCCCCCCCCCCCCCCCCCCCCCCCCCCCCCCCCCCCCCCCCCCCCCCCCCCCCCCCCCCCCCCCCCCCCCCCCCCCCCCCCCCCCCCCCCCCCCCCCCCCCCCCCCCCCCCCCCCCCCCCCCCCCCCCCCCCCCCCCCCCCCC
>JAWHQI010001650.1:15000-63782 GCA_033032865.1 Dactylorhiza incarnata
CCAATAGTCTCCCATGATGTCCTTTAATGATAGATGTCCATACTTTAAGAGCACACGCTGATTGGATAATCAGGCGGTGGCATTAAATGCTGACAGTGCGTCTGGCAAATTTTGAATCTTTCTCGACGATATTTCCATCATTACGATGATATGGATAATATCTCGACGACAGGGCTTGTCGTTGTCCTGGACTTTGGACAGATCTTCAAGTCTTCTTCCTTCTTCTTCAGACAAGGATATCTCGACGATACAGGACATCCCTTCTGCACTAGTGATTATGATGATAGACTGTCTTCTGTATATGTCGTCATAATCTTCTCGACTGCTTGATGTCGTCGACACCACCTTGTATTATCGATGACATTATTAGTATCATGTGGATAAGCTATTATTCAGCAACAGTCTGTCTTCATAAGACCTTCCTTGGCCTTCTCGACGTCAAGTATTCTTTACGACGATATCGTCGATATCAGTCTTTCTTTGCCTTTTCAATGACATGACTTCTTTACTATGATATCGTCGATATCACCTTGCTTAGCCTTCTCGACGTTAAGGCTTCTTTATGACGATATCGTCGACATTGTCTTATACTTACACTTAAGTATTCTTCCTTCATCTCGGCATCCTGATATCGTCTAGTGGTGTTGTGGTGTTGATATCACAATGATATCATCATGTGCATGTTATGTCACAGCCACATTTTCTCCAAATTTAGGAATATCAGAGTAAGAGAAATACGCGTCATGATGTCATGTCATGTAGGAGACAACTGTTGAAGCTCAGGCGAAAACCTATTACTTATTTAATCAAAACATGTTCACATGATAAATCATCATTTGATATCATTTATGAGGGTTTGGGGTAAGAATTGTGTCTCTCAGTTTGTGGATCAACTAGTCCACCGAGAAAATATACGTAATTGCAGCGGAAAATACTTGATTTAGTTCACTTAAGGTTCTAAATGCACGTGATGACAGGACATAAAGTAAATGATATACACATGTCTAGGCGTAGTATAAGTATAGAAATATCTTTTAGGCGACTTTAAAGATAAGGATTTTAGTTAAAAGGAATGCAATGAGGATGAAAGAAAAGACATTTTATAACTATAATGCACCTAGACATAAATCATTCCCAAAGAGCAAGATACACAAGATCTAAAAAGTAGTAGCATTTAACTGGCAAGTAAGTTATAAAGTATCAAAAGGGCACAACGGGCGTCAACAACCTGACACTAACCCGTTGGCTCCAAACTAGCATGTCTGAACACAAGAAGAAAACTAACCACAACTACCTCGCAGCAGCGGGGTAAATCAGCAACTAAAACTCCTGAGACTCCGGGCTACACCACTAGAAGCTAAAGCTCTAAACCTGAGGCATTCAATAAAACAAAGAACGTCTCAGCAAGGGAATTACAAGTGGCAGAAAACAAGCAGAAAAGTAAATAAGGCATAACGGTACCAGCCCAAGCCATATTTACCGAAAGAGAAGCTCCAAACAAAGAACTAAGCAAAGCAACAAGTGCACCAAATACCATAAAGAGGAACAAGCAAAGTTCATTTATCTTGTTAAATTTATTTAAAGAGACTGATCAGCTCAAATTAAACGGGGGCGGTCATTTATCCACTGCCAGCCAAAGCCAATAATGGGTGGGGGTTTCTATCCCCAACCACCCAAACACGGCCCACGGACCACAGGCCAAGCCTGCGGTTCACCACTAAAATGGCCACCGTGCAAGGCTACAACACTCCCCACTGCCCCCCCCCCCACCCAAACACGACCCACCGTGCAAGGACAAAGGCAATGGTCTTATTAATTAATTCCTTTAATTATGGCATGGGACGAAGCCCGAGAAAACACTCACCAGGATACCCTAAGGATAGGGTCACAAATGGAGTAAACACTGCATAAGATGATGCATAAGAGAAGACATAAGTTATCTAACCGCAATGGGTACGAAGTTTCAAAGAGGAGAAGTAATATGAGGAACAGCTCAAACACTAAGAAACAAAAGGGCAATACTCGAGGAATCAAAACTAAGACCAAACATTTCTCGAGAGGTCGAGGGCTGAGGTCAAAGGGTTCTCGAGAGATCAAAGGCAAAGAATAGGTTTCTCAAGAATTCCCAAAGCAGGAAACAATGATCTTTTGAGAAATCCCAAATGGGAGAAGCAATCTCTCGAGAGATCCCCGAGCAGGAAACAGTAACTTTTCGAGAAATCAAAGCAGGAGAAGTCATCTCTCCAGAAATCCTCAAGCAGGAAAAAGCGATTTCTCAAGAAATCAAGGCAGGAGAAGCCATCTCTCGAGAAATCCCCAAGCAGGAAAAAGTGATTTCTTGAGAAATCAAGGTAGGGTCAAGCTTATTTTCTGAGAGATTAAAGGCAGGGAAAACAGTTTCTCGAGAAACCAAAGGATCAGGGCAAAACACATCTCGAGAAAACAGAAGGGTTAAGATACTGGACTTCTGGAGAAACGAAAAAAACAATTCTTGAGAAATCGAAGATCAGGACACTAACCTTTTCGAGAAAATAAGGCATGGACGGCAATTTCCAAGGAACACTCATCTGCAGAAAGGAGCTTTAGGTAGAGAAACTTCAGCTACTAGGGGATCAAGGTTAGAGCTATCATAAAATACACTCGAGACACGTGCCAAACAGTACAGTAAGAACCCATAAACCAGGAAAATAGTGATTCAACCAAAAGGGAGAGGGGGAAGAAAGCCACTTGCCTTAAACCTTGCAAATTTGAAGATCACCGCTACAAAAGTTATGGATCGGTCAAGAACTCACCCGAGAACGAAATCCTGAAACTTTTCGGACGAAAAGAGGAATTAGGTCACAACCATAACTCCAAAAATTCCATGAAATGGGAAAAGCTTACCACTAGAACGAAGATCCCGCCAAGAGCTTTCCAAATCTACTCTCCAAACGCGATTCCGACTACTACAGCCCTCGAATCGCCGGACGGAAGCTCCACGATACGCCGCTCTCGCTCTCTCACCCGATAGAACTCTAGGTCGGACGAAAGGAGAAGGTGATGAAAAAGATAAAACCTAAGCTTAATGTATATATATACATATAACTTAAAGCTCGACGAGAACAAGATAGGACGAATTCGTCGAACGAAGTTCGACTTCGTCGAACACAGTTCGATGAAGACTTCGTCGAACGCAGCTAGCCTGTAGTTCGCCGAACACAGCTAGCCTGTAGTTCGTCAAACGCAGCTAGCCAGCGGTTCGTCGAACGCAGGACGAGAACAAGGCAGGACAGATTTGTCGAACGCAGTTCGACGAAGACTTCGTCGAACGCAGCTAGCCTGCAGTTCACCGAACACAGCTAGCCTGCAGTTCGTCAGCTCAGTTGGTGATGAGGACTGTTGAATGAGTCTCTTATCAAGGGTGCGGGTTCAAGACCCGTCCTCAACCATGCATTGTGCCTGAAAAACAGGGCCAGAGATGCGTTGGGGGAGACCGGACTGCAGTCCTTGTCAACGGTGCCTAGCCGTAGTGGTTGATGGGCCATTTCAAAAAAGTCAACTTTTTTGTAACGGCCCATCAACCACTACGGCTAGGCACCATTAGGGACTGCAGTCCCGGTCTCCCCCAACATAGGTGATGAGGACTGTTGAAAGGGTCTCTTATCAAGGGCGCGGGTTTGAGACATGTCGTCAACAGCGCGCTGGCCTGAAAAATGGGGTCAGAGATGCGTTGGGGGAAACCGGGACTGCACTCCCTAACGGTGCCTAGCCGTACTGGTTGATGGGCCGTTACATGTTATCTCGATGATAATTGACATGATCCTTCTGCATTGCTCTGCACATCATTTCAACGACATGCATACTCTTTTCGATGATATGTCCAGTCCTTTTCGACTATATTGTACTTAGTGAAGTTATTAAAGTACTAGACATATTGTCTGATCTCTGCAAGCATGAACTAAATATGGCATTAAATATAACTTGTACTTATCATTGAGTTTGGCACTTCTTCAAATCAGGAACACTGCTGTGCATTGTTCCCAATGATAAGTCTAACTAAGACAGACACATCAGCTGCCTCACAACAAAGAGAGGAAAACAACTGCTGCTACAACCAAATCCTGGAGTCACCAACTCAAACCCTCTAACATCTACTGCTCTGAGCCTGAGGCATTCAAAAGAAAAGAATGCCTCAGCAAAAGAATGCGCAAGCGGCAACTAAAACAAATAGAACATATACACAATATGTATATTTAGGAATGAGTAACTATAGAAGGAAACTTGCACCGAGTGTGATAAAAAAATCCATCTTATAATAATAGATTAGCAAAGAAAAATAATAAATAATAATCAAAGAGACTGGGCAGCTCAAAAGGAGTGCATCATTGACACCAGGCACGAAGCAGTACTGAGGCGGTGACTATCTTTCCAACACAAATCATTAGACCATAATAAAATCAACAGGTGTAATGATTCACAAACAGGCATCATGGCGGTGGCTCATTCAACTAACAACCACAGTCCAACAAATCATAAATAGGCATTGTGGTGGTGGCATCTTTCCCATTCACACCAACTGACCACCAAATTTCAAGAATTTGGAAAAAGAGAAAAAAGAGAACAAATACAAAAGTTCCTGAATGGATAATATCCATATTTTATCATTTAGTCTAAGGATAATATTAGTCCTATAAAAGAAGTACATACTCAACTTACTGGCACCATACCAGACTCGGCAAATTCATGATGACAAGCCTACACAACAATATCAAGTACAACATGATGATATGGACCCACACCCGACGATATCGTTGAGACCTACACGATGATATCATCGAGAGCTATACGACGATATCATCGAGAGCTATACAATGATATAAACCTGCATATGACAATATCGTTGAGAGCCTCACGAGGATTAGGACCCCCCACCCCACCCCGATGATATCATCGACACCTACATGACAATATCGTCGAGTGCTTCACGACGATAAGGACCCGCCCCCGACAATATCGTCGAGACCTACATGATGATATTGTCGAGAGCTTCACGATGATAAAAACCTACACTTCCTGTCCCGATAAAAAAAATAACACCTGACGGAAAATCATACCCGAACACGTAAATAACCTCCACACCAAAAATTTAGACAATAAACTCGATACTAAAGTTAGGAATGAAGATAACTGCATAAAAACAAGTAATTTGGCAAAATAGGACTTTAAGAGGACATAAATCAAGGGCTTTTAGCTACAGGTCAGCAGAAATTCATGAGTGTAAACTTCTAAACTTAGTCTTAGGATTTGGGCACAAATTTTTATATATCTTAACAGGAATTATTTGGCTAAAACTAAAGGAAATGAAAGAAGAAGGAAAATAAGAAGATCAAGAGAAGTCAAACAGGAGAAGCAAACCACCACTTGCCTCAAATTCCTCCATACTCCAAATTACGAAACACTCTACGCTGAGGATCGGCCCGAATGGAGGTGCGGCAAGAAGAACACGAATGTGAAGAGCTCGTCGAGAGCTTTCCGAAGCTAAGCTCTGACGAAGAAAAAGAGCACTGAAGCTCTCGAGATGGCGGTCGGAAGGATCACGGAGAATAGTTCTCCTCCTCTCACGTCTCTCTCGTTGGGGCTTCTTGGAAAAAGAGACAAGCATTGAAAAAGAAATTAATAGTGTAACACCCCAAAATTTACTGTTCTGCGAGCTAACGCGACGTGGCAAAGCTACGTTCGAAGTGGGGGGTTGGGCCATTATGTTTTAGCCCAAAAGTCCACTGGTCGTGCGTGATTGTTCTCGCACGATCAGGCGTACGACCACTGGTCATGCGTGTCGCCCATTTTCCTATCAGAGTGGTTCTCACGGTCACAGGCTTTGTTCTGGCACGACCACTTGTGTGCCTTTGAACTTGCGCTATTTTTTAGCTTGCCAGTCTGCTACAGGTTGCTCTCGCACGATCAGGAGAATTCCTTCTCGCACGACCACTGGTCGTGCGCCACTGATTGTGCGCCCTGTTTGTTATGCTCCGTATTGAAAAGCTAAACAGGCGATCGGAGTGGTCGAATCCTTTAGATCTTGATCCAATGGTTGAGAGTTATTGATGGGGACTATAAGGTCTTGGCCTAAGGATATTTCCCCTCATAACATTAGCTATTTTCTCTCTCCCAAGCTTGAGGAGGAAGAGAAGCAAGGAGGAAGAAGAAGCTCCTTCGGCCATTAACGGAGCTTCGAAGCTCCGAATAGCGAGGCGTTTCCAGATCTGTTGAGAGGAGCCCGGTGCAGTTCTTTCTATCTGATTGGAATCTCATATCTATGGCGCCGAGAAAAGCTCCAAGGCTAACAATCCCTCCTCCTGGTCTTAGGACGTATTTTTGTCCTCTCATTCCTTTTATATGCTTGCATGAGGTATCCCTTCCACCAAATGGGTGAAGTCACTACTAGAAAAATGATTTTTAGCTACACATTTTTTTGCCTGGATTTAAAAAATGTGGCTAATACATTAGTTTTAGCCAGGGTTACAAAATCGTGGCTAATACTTAAGTATTAGCCACGGCAAGCAAAAAGCGTGGTTAATACTTAAGTATTAGCCACGAAAAAAAAGTCATGGCTAATACTTAGGTATTAGCCAAGATTTTGCTTGTCGTGGCTAATATTAAGTATTAGCCACGACAAACCAGCAAGCACGCGCATATATGTATTTGTAATACCCTTATTCTTTCCCTACCCTAGATCGCTTCGCCTGCCTTCCCCTCGATGTTCTTCTCTGTCGTCTTCACCGATCACCGTCACTGCTCCGAAGCTTCTGGCCGCAGCTCCTACTCACCGCTTCCCTGGCAGTCCTCTGTCTGTGCGTGATGTATGTCAGCCCTACTCTCATCAACCGCTTCATGAGATTCGCCTCCGGCCACCGCTCTTCCATCTACGAGGGATACTACCTATGCCTCGCCCTCCTTGCCACTAAGTTCGACGAGGTCCTCTGCTCTCACCATTACAACTTCCAATCCCAAATACCGGCATGCTCATCCGTTCCACCCTCATCACCTCTCTCTACAATAAAGGACTCTGCCTATCCTGTCCCGACAATCCCACGGCTTAGGAATGATCGTTAACTATATGGCCGTCGACGCCCAGCAGCTCTCCGACAAGATGCTTCAGATCAATTACATCTTAACACCTAGTTTATTCCTCTATTTCATTACTTTTCGCCTTAGCCCCTCAGATTCCCTATTTTTTGGAGGTCTGACCATCTTAGGTATTTAGAAGTGAAGACAACAATTCACAAACAACAGTCCA
This sequence comes from Dactylorhiza incarnata, assembly GCA_033032865.1. Taxonomy (NCBI): domain Eukaryota; kingdom Viridiplantae; phylum Streptophyta; class Magnoliopsida; order Asparagales; family Orchidaceae; genus Dactylorhiza; species Dactylorhiza incarnata. The sequence continues at coordinate 22,277 of JAWHQI010001650.1, forward strand.
ACAAGCGCAGGTGTAGTTCAGACCTCCGACTCAAAGTTTGGGTTCCAAGTATCCTCCATAAGACTACTAGGTGTCAAGAACTCAAGGTAACTTCAATCCACAATTTTTCATCCATTTTTCAGTCTCCAGATGATCTATAGATTGATAAGGGATAATTTTTTGATACCATTTAGTAATGGTATATGAGGAAATAATTCGTCAGTCTTTGATCTACAAACTATGAAATATAAAGAGCTAACAAAGTTTCTTTATACAGAAAATTTGGTTAGATTGTTTTTTCACTGCCAACTTTTCTCACTAAACATAAAATTGCATGTGCTTTATTTTCTAAATTCTATTTCCTAAGGCACCCAAAAAATTGCCTTACCAAAATTCTATTTCTAAATTCAATGGCATTTGATTTTGTATTCAATTATAATCCACAACATGCGCTTTATTTTCTACTAAATTTATGTTATATTTCATCGTGTCACTTATTCACGCAGGCTATTACTATTCGTCACGGCCAATCCGTGGCTAAAATTTTTTTGCCACGCGACCTTTAGCCATGAATTTTTTCTGTGACTAGACTGTGGCAAAAGATCTTTAGCCACGGTTTTAGACCTTTTGCCAGGGCAAATTGCCTTGGCCAAAACTCTGTTTTTTATAGTGAGTGTAGGATTTCCTCAAGTTCTTCGGAACTCCGGGTTGATTGTGTCCATCCCTAGCATATTTGTTGGGAAAATGATTTCTCTTAACCCCTGAAAATGAGTCAAATATGAATTCCAAGAATGAAAAACAAGGCTAAGTAAATATGCATCGAATAGTGTTCGACGCAACGTCGAAATGTAGTCGACGTCTCTTTCAGATTAAGTCGAAGTAACTCTAGGAAGATTTTGACGTATGTGTTGTCGACGTTACTCTGATTTCTAGTCTACGCAACTAGTGAAGTCGACGCACCTTAGTCGACGCACCTTCCTTATTCACCTCTCGACGTCCAGACAGGATGTACTCGACGCTTGCGTCGAATGGCAATCGACGCACGTCGATTTATTTGACAGACTTAAATATGCGCCAGATCTCTTTCCTTCTTTCAGTAAATCTGATTTGTATGGAATAATGTTAATATTTTATAGCCATTCTGAATCATTCTTTCCTTCTATTTGATTCTTGGCTAATCTGATTAACTCTATTTTGGATATTATTTGAAATCAGAATTCATTCTTTCCTTCTACAGAAATAAACATTATGGAAACATTTTTTCTTTCTATTCTCTCTAACTGCTAATTGATTATCCTCCTATAGTATTATTTTGAATTAACAGAGCTATAAATAAAGAGGAGGTCGGCAGAAAATAAAGAAGAGTGATCTACCACACACATTTGAAATAGAGGAAAAGCTCCCAAGAGAAAAGAGAGAAATTGAGAAAAAGCTCTACAGCAACATTCAAGCACTTCTTCTTCTTCTGCTTCTGAAGTCACACTGCTGCAAAATCTGATAGCTCTCACAAAGAGAGAAAGGCTGCAAATCTTCTTCTCTCTATAGAAGAAAGATTCAATTCATTTCTTGTGCTTCCAATCTTCTTGCTAGGAAGAAGATTCTTTCATGCTTTTATTTCTTCTCCTTTCTTTCTTTCTCACTTAAACATTGTAAAAGAGTTTTTAGAATCTCTCTCCAAAAAATTCAGTGTACTGGTTCTAAGAGTCTCCTTGTCAAAAGACTCAGTTGGTTCTAAGAGTCTCCTTGTCAAAAGACTCAGGGTGGTTCTAAGAGTCTCCTTATCAAAAGACTCAGTGCAAGATAGTGAATTCCTACCAAGGGGGTAGAAGAGTGGACTACCCAAAGTTTGGGGAACCACTATATTTTCTTGTGTTGTGTTGTGATTTATTTTCTTGCATTTACTTTATTTTCTTGCTTAATTCTTGTTGGTGTGTGGGAAGCTCTAATCTGTGATCATACACATATATATTAACTTTGCACAAAATAATTTTTAAATCTCTATTCACCCCCCCCCCCCTCTAGAGAATTCTAGTGAGGTTAATTGTGCACTTTCAATTGATATTAGAGGGAGGTTGATCTAAAAAGGATTACTCCTTGATCAAAAAGATCCTACCTCTCATATATATATATATATTTCAAAACTATTTTATCATATGGCACAAATCAAAGATTATGCTTCCACCAGACCTCCAATGTGCAATCTTGAAAAGTTTGCAGTTTGGAAAACAAGAATTAGAATTTATATGAATTCCATTGATGCTGACTTGTTTAATATTACTATAACAGGTCCCCCAAAGCCTTATAGAAAGGATGCAAATGGCAATGTCACACAAACACTTGTTCCAAGATCTGAGTGGACAGAAGATGAAAAGAAGGCAAGAACATATGATCTAAAGTCCATGAACATACTTGTCTCAACTCTCTTAGATGACATTTTTCAAAAGGTTGTTGACTGTGAATCATCCAAAGAAATTTGGGATGCTCTCACAAAGATGGTGGAAGGAAGTGTTGATGAAAAGAAAGATAAAAAGGCTCTATTGATTTCTCAATATGAGAACTTCCAAAAGAAGGCTGAAGAAAGCATCTCTGAAATGTATGACAGATTCAGTCTGATCATCAATCAACTAAGAGACTTGGACAGAGAAATCTCTCTCAGTGAGATTAATGACAAATTGCTAATGAGTCTCCCTAGTTCATGGGACTCAAGAATATGGGCAATAAGAGACACAAGAGGACAAAAAGAGATTTCAACAGATGCTCTCTTAGGAAAACTCAGATCCTATGAGCAATTGCTGAAAACTAGAGAAGAGAAGGAAAGAAGAGAAAACACTCCAATTTCCTCAAAAGGCAGGAACATTGCTCTAAAGGCAACAGAAGGAGGAACCCCTGTCACTGAAGAAGAACTATTCAGTTTCTTGGCCAGAAGATTTAAGAAATGGGTCAAGACAGATGGATCAAAAAGGAGGGAGTCAAAACCAAGGTATGACAAAACCCCCACTAAAGAAATTATTTGCTATTCTTGCAGGAAACCTGGACATATTGCCCCAGAATGTCCAGAGAATGCTGAAACAGAAAAGGATCTGAAAAAGAAAGATCTGAAGAAAAAGGGGAAGAAGAAAGAAAGAGGCTCCATTGCAGAAGTCTGGAGTGAAACAAACTCTGAGGATAGTTCATCCTCTAAAAGTGACAATGAAGAATCTAGGCAAGAAGACCTATGCTTGATGGCCTTTGAAGACTCAAAGAATGATGATAAATCATGGAGTGAAATAGGATCAGAAGAAAGCATATCTTCTGATGATGAAAAAGAAAAGAACCTCATTCTCATAGAGGAATCTGAGGATGAGGATGAGGTAAGCATGTTTGATGAAGTAGATTTTCAAAGTGATAACTTTAGAAATGATTTTATGAGAATGTATCTAGATCAACTAAAAGCAACAAAAGAAATTAAAGATCTAAAAGAACAAATCAATGTAGCTAAAAACCAGAGAAACACAGAAATTAAATCCTTTAAAGATTATGAATCAATAGCTAGCAGAATAGAAAAGGAAATAGAAAGGGCTAGAATAGAAAATCAGTTCCTTAAGGATAAAGTAACCCAAGCAAAAGCCTTTGAAGAATCAATAAAAATGAGAAGCCAGACTCTTGAAGAGATCACTGAAAAACAAGAAATAAGACACAAGAATCTTGGGCTAGGGGCTGATCCCTCAATCAGCCTAATTCCATCCAACAAACCTGCTTGGATGAGCCCTGTAAAATTCACTAAACCTGTCAAATTAGACAACCAAGAAAAAGATTCACAACATAAGAAAGAACACCTCTCCAAGGAAATTGATGATATATCATATTATTCAGCTGATGACTCACAAACTTCATTTGAAGAGATAACTAAACCAAGAGAAACAACTCATAAAGAAGTAAAAACAGAAAAAGGAATAGTAAAAATCTATGAAGATCCAGTTGCGTCGACTTCATATCGACGCATGCATAATAGTGCGTCGACATCTACTCAACGCAACCTCTCAGATGCATCGATCTCTTCTCGACGCTTAAACAAAAGTACATTGACTTCCAATCGACGCAACTCTTTTTACGCGTCGAAATCAGATCGACGCCACCTGGAGAAAGCGCCGAATAGAAATCGACGCGACTATCAACATGCGTCGAATCGATATCGACGCACACATATTCAGAGCAACGTAAATGTCTTCCCTTCAAAAATCTCTCATCTAAACCCCTATTCAGGACCCATTCATCCTGATCAAAATTTCTACTCTAAACAATATTCCTATCCCAATCAACACTTCTATCCTTCTCTAAAGTCAAATCCTTACAACTCTAAGACAATCAAATGCTATATATGTAACAAACCCAGCCACCTTGCCAAACAATGTTGGCATAATCAATCAAATTATATGTAAAAGAAAATCAGTCCAAAATTGACTTAGAAACCTTTAGGAATAGGAAGAGACAAGAAGAAATAAGCACATAGAGCTGTTCTGAAAAATTAAAAGTCACATCGACTTATAATCGACGCACCGTCGACGACTCAGATCAATAGGCATAATTGACGCATACGTCGACTATTATCGACGCGTACGTCGAGTAGAAATCTCTTCATCCCAAAGCAGACTATATCGACGCTCACGACGAATCCCACTCGACGTAACATCGACTTCATAAAAACGAGCGGCAAGGCTGAATCATTTTCGGTCACATCCACTGAAGTACCTAATAAGCCTCGAATTGAGTCCTGTTTCGACGCTTCACCCGACTTAAATAGACTCTTCAGTTAGAAACCTTCACGACCTCTGCATCTTTCATTCTCCTTGCTCCTTCGTCCAGCCATCTCTTTCTCTCTCTTTCCCACTGATCTACAATGGCTCCAAAGATAAATTCTGGGTTCGACATTGACCTTTAGTCCTTCCAGGCTGCCGCAGAAAACTACAAGAGCATCATTGCTCTCTTCACAGAAGCTGGATTAGACAAACTCATCTCCACAAGGTGCAAGCTACTGGGAACAGAGCTCACAGAGCTGCTGACTCATGTTCAGATATCTGAACAAGGAGAAATCCAGGGAACACTATTTGAGACACCTGTCTCAATCTCAGCAGAACATGTTAGGGCCACCTTTGATCTTCCATCAAGTATATCCTAATATCATCCTTATTTAAATGAAAAAGGGGAAGAAAATAAGTTTGAGAAGAATGACTAAATAAGTCTTAATTATCCCCCTATTAGGTGATGAATCCATTGACCTCACACCTGATGAAATCAAGCATGTGCTCTCCACCATGAAATTCTCAAAAGACAGACCAATCCATCTGAAAAAGATAGACTTTTCAGATGAGTACAGATTGCTGGCAGATATAGTAGGGAAGATACTGCTATGCAAGATTTCAGCCCATGATGCAGTGCCCAAACAGCAGCTGAACATCATGGGGGCCCTTGTGCTGAAGAAGAAGGTGGATTGGGCCAGCTGTCTTCTCAAAATGATAGCCACCAAATATTCCCACAAGGAAAATGCTTATATGAGAATCATGAGTCAGGTTCTCTTCTATTCCTTCCCTGATCTCTGCAGGTCAAAAGGAATTCCTATCCCTCCTGGAAAGAGGATGTCCATTGCCCTCTTCTCCAAATGGACCAGGCAAATTCCCAAGCCTGGTTCCATCCCTAAAAATACTCCATCTCCTTCTCTCTCTCCTGCTCATCCTCCTCCTTCTCAAACAGTCACATCTTCTGTCCCAGCATCATCCTCACCAATACCTCCTCAATCACATACTCAGCCTTCTTCTATCCCTCCAGCTCCTCATTCAGATACACCTCATCCAGATAATAGACTACCCTCTCCTCCTCCTCCACCATCACCTCATCATCTCTCACACCATAAACCATCTTAATCCACTGAGGATCTCATCACCCAGTGCATACAATCCACAACTCAAAGATTCCAAGCAATGCTAGATGAGCATTGCTCCCAGATTCATTCCTCCATCCTTCACATGCACACCCAAATAGATGGGGTCAGTGCCTCTGTGCAAGATCTGAAGTCATCTCTCTCTTCCTCTAGAGTGACTATGTCTTTCTTAACCTCCTTGGCCAAGAAGGTCAAGAAGGGGGAGAATCTAGATGAAAATCAGCCCTCCAATCCTAAATCTCCTTCTCACAAATCCCCTTCTTCTTCAAAATCTGACAGTCTTGCACTGCTCAAGAAAATTGGGAATGAGTTAGTACCTGAGCTCCATATTGATGAACAAACAATTGAGGTACTCAGCATAGCAAGAGAGGTTGCAGACCAAGTGGTACTACTGCAAGGGGAGGGAAGCAGAGCAGAAAATGAGGCTGAAAAGGAAGAAGGTGAGAAAGAATTAAATACTGCTATAAATCAAGAAGAAAATGAACCAGCTGCTAAAACTGAAAAAGGAAATGAAGCTGATGCTATGATGGCTGAAGAAGGGGCTCGGGAGTCAGGGGCAGGGGGAGCTGAGACCCAGGGGAGCTGAGGGAATCACCTGCTACTGGGAAAGAGAAATCCACAATAGTATTCAAGAGAAAAAGAAAAACTCCTCCAACTCCTCCTGAATAATACTTGAAAACAATGTTTCACATACTTTACTTTGTGATTGGTCTGAACATGAAGTTTGTTTATATATTCTCTTCTGATTGTGTGAAATCTTCATTATCTTTACAAATGCTTTGCTATGTTAATTATATGCTACTTTCTCTCTAAGAAGGGTTAAGACAAATAGGGGGAGATTGTTGGGAAAATGAATTCTCTTAACCCTGAAAATGAGTCAAATATGAATTCCAAGAATGAAAAACAAGGCTAAGTAAATATGCGTCGAATAGTGTTCGACTCAACGTCGAAATGTAGTCGACGTCTCTTTCAGATTAAGTCGAAGTAACTCTAGGAAGATTTCGACGTATGTGTTGTCGACGTTACTCTGATTTCTAGTCGACGCAACTAGTGAAGTCGACGCACCTTAGTCGACGCACCTTCCTTATTCACATCTCGACGTCCAGACAGGATGTACTCAACGCTTGCGTCGAATGGCAATCGACGCACGTCGATTTATTTGACAGACTTAAATATGGCCAGATCTCTTTCCTTCTTTCAGTAAATCTGATTTGTATGGAATAATGTTAATATTTTATAGCCGTTCTGAATCATTCTTTCCTTCTATTTGATTCTTGGCTAATCTGATTAACTCTATTTTGGATATTATTTGAAATCAGAATTCATTCTTTCCTTCTACAGAAATAAACATTATGGAAACATTTTTTCTTTCTATTCTCTCTAACTGCTAATTGATTATCCTCCTATAGTATTATGTTGAATTAACAGAGCTATAAATAAAGAGGAGGTCGGCAGAAAATAAAGAAGAGTGATCTACCACACACATTTGAAATAAAGGAAAAGCTCCCAAGAGAAAAGAGAGAAATTGAGAAAAAGCTCTGCAGCAACATTCAACCACTTCTTCTTCTTCTGCTTCTGAAGTCACACTGCTGCAAAATCTGATAGCTCTCACAAAGAGAGAAAGGATGCAAATCTTCTTCTCTCTATAGAAGAAAGATTCAATTCACTTCTTGTGCTTCCAATCTTCTTGCTAGGAAGAAGATTCTTTCCTGTTTTTATTTCTTCTCCTTTCTTTCTTTCTCACTTAAACATTGTAAAAGAGTTTTTAGAATCTCTCTCCAAAAAATTCAGTGTACTGGTTCTAAGAGTCTCCTTGTCAAAAGACTCAGTTGGTTCTAAGAGTCTCCTTGTCAAAAGACTCAGGGTGGTTCTAAGAGTCTCCTTATCAAAAGACTCAGTGCAAGATAGTGAATTCCTACCAAGGGGGTAGAAGAGTGGCCTACCCAAAGTTTGGGGAACCACTATATTTTCTTGTGTTGTGCTGTGATTTATTTTCTTGCATTTACTTTATTTTCTTGCTTAATTCTTGTTGGTGTGTGGGAAGCTCTAATCTGTGATCATACACATATATATATTAACTTTGCACAAAATAATTTTTAAATCTCTATTCACCCCCCTCTAGAGAATTCTAGTGAGGTTAATTGTGCACTTTCAATATTGCATATAGATACCGGTAGACGTATGGATTTAGGCATTTTGTTTGAAGCTTATTCGTGGTCGTGAGCCCGGATCGGTGATGCTTGAATTATGATGTTGCGTTTAGGTTTAGCCTAGAATGCATGTCGGAGAATGACTCCGTGAGATTTGTCTTTTCATTGCGGGACTTGTGGGTTAGATGTCTTTCGGAGAGCCTAATAGAAGCCCCACATTTGGAGAGTGGTGGAAGGAAAACTTTCACCACGAGTTTTGAAGAGGAGTTTTCTTGTACCTCCTTCTTAGTTTTGTGAAGCTTAGATCCTCGTGAAAGGATTAGGTGCGTAACTTAATTTTGTGGGCACTTAATGTGCTAAACCCTTATGAGCCGAAGCAAAGCCGTACCCGCGTCATGCGATAGATCACGACGATTAGAGCATGGGCAAAGCTGAACTGAACCTATTTCCATGCAGATCGGTGAGAGGTACCTCCTCTTGTAAGCCGTGTGATCATGGGAGAGGCCGTAGAAGGTGTTTTACCTAGATCGGCCAAATGCTCTTTTCCCACCTAAGGTGGTGTTCCTTAGGGTGGTGTTGATGTTGATGAATTGATGTTATGTTAGCCTCATGTGGTTGCTTAGGAGGTTGTGGGAATCCTCCGGGTGAACCCAACAAACATCATGTGCATACCTAGGTTCCCCTTACTTTGATGCTCAACCTAGAAGATTGATTGTGCTTGAAACCTCACCATGTGTAGTGGTACTTGCACTTTCTGTTATGATTACATGTTGCATGTACAGCTTGCTTGCAGGTTAATGGTGACACGCCCCTGAGCCGGCTAGATGGTTGGGGGTGGGATCATTATGCGGTTTGTGGTCAGCTCATTGCTGACCCTCATTTACCTCTTATTTGATGTTGGTGCAGGTGCTAGTGAGCCAAGTGGAAACTAGCAGGCGGTGCCCCTTTTGCGGTGTTGGCCCATGAAGGCCAACCTCCCTTTTTTTGCTTTCCTTATAATGTCGGCCTGCGTGTCGTTGTATGTTTGTTTTGAGTTTGGTTTATTTTTTTAAATGTAAGGTCTTAAGGCCGTAACTCTATCTATTATTTCATTCCTGGGATAGTGGACAGTTCTAAAAGATGTTTTAAATCAAATGCTTCCGCTTACGCTTTATGTGCTCTCGTGTAGTGTAGTTCTTTTCCTGATTATCACCTTATAATGCCTAGCTAGTGTGTATAGTATGGCGTGGGGTCCTGGCCGGACCTACTGTTATATTATTTGTACTGGCATGGTGTTAAAATTTGGTATCGCACTTAGGAGTCGATCTGTAGTTTATAGAATTCGAGGCCGAATTCCTTTTAAGGGGTGGTGTGCACGGGTTGTGCGCCCACCTAAAATGATAAAAACTAATAAGAATGTCCACTTAGGAATGAAAAACAGGCTTGTTTGCGTAACCTGAGCATTCCTTGATTATTGTTCACTATGTTTTCGGTCACTAAATTGTGTATTACGCGATTATAGGTGACAAGGAGTGGTGCAGGACAGTCTCAACCCTGTAACAGTGCAGAAAGTAGTGCATCCGCTGAGGTACCAATGACCACTCCTTCTGCTGAGATGGTTAGATTAGTCGCTAAGGCGGTCTTCGCGATGATCAATAATCACTATGGGTGGCTTGCACAGCCTACTACCCCTACTCCTGATGTGGCCCCGGCGCCTGTGGCTGCATTGGACCTGAGAAAGGAACCTACAGTAGAGCCCAGGGTGGAACATAGAGTTGAACAGGTAGCTGTGGGAAGAGCACGTGACCAGCAGTTGAAGCACTTTCTGAGCTTCAACCCTCCAACCTTTTCGGGGACCGAATTCCCAACAGAGGCAAAGGACTGGTTGTCAACTGTAAAGAAAATGCTAAGAGCGATGACAACTGAAGAAGTGATGATGGTCACCTTAGCCACTTTACTTTTTAAGGGAGAGGCAGCGCTTTGGTGGGAAGAGTTGGAAGCTCACAAGATGGCCGGTAGAGATATTACTGATGTCTCGTTGGTAGAGTTCTCAAGAATGTTCCTCCAGAGGTTTATCCCCTATGCCCAGCGCATTGCGTTGCAAAATTAGTTCTTACGGTTAACTCAAGACGATCATTCGGTTGACGAATACATGTAGGAGTTTACCAAACTGAGTCGCTACGTGGGGTCTTTGTTGGAAGACGAGGAAACGAAATCGAATAGGTTTTATGAGGGGCTTCGAGATGAGTTGAGGTTGCTCCTAGCAGGCCCAATGACTTTTGGTTTCCATGTCACGGTGTAAATTGCCAGATCCCTTGAGTTGGATATGAAGAGAGTACAGAGCACAAAAGGGCTCATGAGTAGAAGCCTGAATTCCTTGTGCCAGCTTCTCAATCCAAATATGAATTCAGAAGGAACAAATGGAAGTTCAAGCAAGTGGAACCAACTCGCTCTAACATGTCAGGAGCTACGACTGCACATGGTCCTATTACATGTTTCACTTGCAAAAAGGTGGGACACAAAGCAAGTGTGTGTCGAAGTGGTCCCCCGAGACCGGAAAACCGAGCGATGGACTATGCTCGTACTGCGGGTCTTGCGGAAAAGGGAAAAGTTGAGGAGTCTTCTGCTTCCCAACATATTCCGACCCAGCCGAGAGTATACTCGCTTGGCCAACAAGAAGCTATCTGACAAACTGATGTCGTTACAGGTATGAATTAGAAGTTAGCTTTTACAGCCATATGTGATTTATACCTTGTGCGAGTTTATGTTTGTTTTGTGTGCATTTAGGCTTTGTCCTAATTTACAACTATCTGGTGAGAGATCTTTTCGATACGGGAGCATCGCACTCCTTTCTGGCCAAGGACTTCGTGGTGCGAATCGGAGTGCTGTCTACCTTGGTAGAAGATAGATTGGAGGTAGTGCTACCCAATGGAACTAGAATGAGAGTGGATAGGAAGAGCCGTGTAAAGGTGCGGATCGGAAATCAGGATTTTGACTTGGAAGTGTCTTTATTGCCGCTAGCTGAATTTGATGTGATCTTTGGCATGGACTGGCTCTCAGAGTAGAGAGCATGCATATATTGAAATTTGAAGGAAATTACTTTTGGTAGGAACACCGGAGACGAAACCACATTTGTGGGTATGTGAGGAGTGAGCAGAACACTGATGTCTGCTCTCCAGGCGGTTAAGGAGGTGAGAAAGGGCGTGGAGTTGTTCTTCACTATGTTGGAGGCTTTGATGCCTAAGCCCAGTATAGGTGATGTCCCGATAGTGGCCGAGTACGCTAACGTGTTCCCTGACGAACTCCCTGGGGCTCCGCCTCAGCGGGAGATCAATTTCTGTATTAAGTTGGTGCCAGGTGCCAAACCTGTGTCATGCTCACCATACCGAATAGCGCCAAAGGAATTGGCAGAACTGAAGGTTCAATTACAAGAGCTAGTAGAGCAAGGCTATGTACATCCAAGTTCGTCACCTTGGAGTGCACCGGTTCACTTTGTGAAAAAGGACGGGAGCTTGCGTCTATATATAGATTATCGAGAGCTAAATAAGCTGACCGAGATGAACCGTTATCTGATTCCAAGAATCGACGACTTATTCGACCAAATGGTTTGGGTCGACGGTATACTCAAAGCTAGACTTAAGGTCCGACTATTATCATCTTCGTATAAGGGAATGCGTTATTCCAAAGACAGCGTTCCAGTTTGGACACTATGAGTTCACGGTTATGTCGTTCGGTCTCTCTAACGCACCGTCGGTATTCATGGACTTAATAAACAGAACGTTCTGAGAGTACCTGGACCAATTTGTGATCGTGTTCATCGACGATATATTGGTATACTCTCAATCGGAAGAGGAGCATGCAAGGCATCTGCACGCTTTTTTGAGCACCCTGAGGAGGAACCAACTATATGCCAAGTTCTCCAAGTGCGAATTTTGGCTATCGTCAGTAGCATTCCTGGGTCATGTTTGTTGAAACCGTCAACCGGTCTCTGAGTTCGGACCCTCTGGGGGGTGTAGCCTGCGCCTATTTCTCCCTCACCAAACTCTTCAGACCGAGGATGGAAAATCTGGAACAGACCCAACATGTTAGTGAGGAGGTCCCGCCACACACCCGGAAGATCTTAGAGAGCTTCCCCTCCCAAACCAATGCTCAGCCGGGCACCTTGGAGGGCACTAGCAGCCAACCCCAAAAATATTCTAGAGGAGAGAGCTCAAAAAGATCTGTCTCCTCCAAGGTGCCCTTAAGGGTCTATTTATAGGTTTTCTAATTTTGGACTGCAAATAGCGTGAAACCGCAGTTTAGTATTACTAACCGCACCCCAAATTGGTCTACTAACAGCCTAACTCCGCTGTTCTGAAGGGCTATTAGCAGACCCTAGGGGGTATCTAGGTCATTTTGCCCTTAAAGCCATCTAGGCGAATGGTCCGCGAGGACAAGGGCACCACTCGCCAGACAGCTTTCTCGCTATGATTGGCTGGGCGAATGCCCGCGCGCGCGATACTCGACCTGCTCACGTTCGTCGAATGCTTGACCATCGTTTGTCGAGCGCTCCTGGGCTCTGGTCGAGTGGTCCGTGAAGGCACCACTCGCGGGCCCTCCTGACTGCTGCGCTCTGCCTGGCGGGTGGTCCACTCCACTCGCGAGCCATTCGATCATGCTGGGCGGATAAAATCCTGTTTGTCTTCTATTGTCCGTACTTGTCGCTACCTTGCGGGTGCTCTCGTTGCCCCCTTTTGGGCTGGGGGGCCCACTCGGCAAATATGGGTTGTACGCAATCCCTGCACTTTGAGAGCGAGTCCCACGCTCGGAAAGAAGAGTCCAACCCCAATATTTGATGGGTGCCTTGCTGACCTGGAGGGAATCTTTCTGGGGGGCCCCCCATTTTGCTATAAATATGACCTCACCCTCCAATCAATTGTCTCACATTTCTCCTGGGAACACTCGCCGTGATGAAGCCAGAGCTGCGACTGCTTTCTGAGGGGATGATGGCGCGTCTCGCTGCGGCCCAGACCGGGGCGACTCCTAAGGCCGCTCGATACGCCCCTTGGCTCTTGCCGCCGAGAGATCCTTCCCAACCTTATCGGCTTAGGAAGGCCAAGTCGGTCCGACGAGACCATACTGAGAGGGAGTCCGCATCGGAGACCTCCCCTCTCTGTAACTTCCCCCCTGTCAATACCAGCGAGGTGACGTGACCCTTCCTGCCTTATATCAACCCTGATAATGCGATAACCCGCTCTTTCCAACCATTCGCAGAAACCGCAGGCGGCTGAAGGCGCTTCTGAGGCCAACCTAGCGAGTGTCGACCCCTTCATGCCTGCTCTTGGGGTGCTCCATCAACCCACGAGCCCCTCCTCCTGACTACTCCTGGCGAGACATTGCTTGCCCCTGGTGAGCATCCTATGACCCTCTCGCCTTTTTTCTCACCTTTGCCTCCCTTTTTGACCCGTCATTAGATTTCTCAGCCCCTACCTTTGGGACCACGGGCTTGCCCCCTCCTCCGCGAGACCTTCCCATCCGCGGGATCATTGACCATTCGGACCACTCCCGAGCGGGAGCACTCGGCTGGCGAGGGCCTCCAGGATCTCCCCTCTATCCCAGACCAAACCATCACCCCTGGTGTCGCTGACCAGGTTCATCGTCCCAGAAAGGGGAAGTCACTCCATCCTCCCGGTCAAATTTTCGTGGGGCAGCCCAGCACCTCTCGTCGATCCCCAGTCGAGAAAAATGTACCTAGTAAGCCACCTTCTTTTTGCCGACTTCACGCTTTGCGCCCGAAAGAGACTAACCTATGGTCGCGCAGGTTATCGCCAGGTGTCGCCGACCGACGATCTGGAAGAGGATGGGCCGATTTTGCCACCCCCCTCTCCCTACGAGATCTCAGAGTTTCTCGGAGACCTTGATGACTCCAGGAATATGAAGGAACAGACTATAGAACTCTTTGGCAAGCTGATCTTGTTGTTGCGCGATCAATCCAGTCTGACGCAGGAGCTCCGGGCGTCTTTCGAGCGTCGGATAAGTGTCCTCGAGCGGGACTATGGGAATTTGATGGGGGAGATGGATCGCCAGGGGTTTGTTTGTGAGGAGACCTCGCCTGGGAGGCACATCTCGCGGGCTAGGGATCAGTTATGCTTGGTTTGACAGGAGCTGACAGCGGTTAGCGCATTCCACTACCCGCGGGTGCCTCCGAGGACTGGGAAGCGAGGCCAGGGCCGATGGCGGTGGGATCAGGGCTAAGCCTACCGGGTCTGGCTCCCTGTGTTCTCCTGTACCCCTGGTTTTTCTTCTCTTTCTTCGTTCTATCCTTCACTGGACTATGGCGTGATCTATCGCGTTTCGCGAACTACTTCTAAGATTTGTTGTTTTACTCTGTTTTTCGATGTGCTTTTGGGTACCGTCCCGCGAGTGCTCTCACTCTTATTGCTCTACATATGGTTCGTATTCGCCGGAGGGATCTCGCGTGGGACTCTCGCCTTTGGTGGGCTGCAGGATTTTAGACGAGTGGGTCAGACCCCGAGGCGCAGGGACGTCGCGACCGCTATCCGCACCCCGCGCGTAGATCACTTCGACCAATTTCTCCTTTTTTTCTATAAATAGTTAGTCCATCCACTGTCATAATTGCGCTTTCAATTCTCTCTCTTCCATGCATTCGCTCTACCACTCGCCCTTCTCTATAGAATTTCTGCGAGAACTCCGTCAACCCGTGATGACAAAGGAAGTGGACGGTAGAGCCAACTGTGCCCTAGCATTCGCGAATCGAGACTTCGAGACATGCGACCTCATGGAAGCAGATTTCTACCAGACCATCGCCGACGACATCCCGCCGGGTTTTACCGCACGCCACCCGGGGAAGTGAGACCGCATTAATCAGTTCTCGCCCGACACCCTGGCCATTCCTCTCGAACATTTCAAGGTGGGGCTCCATATCCCGCTGTGGCCAGAGGTGTGTCTGACCCTGCGCTATTTCGGGGTAGTTCCGGCGCAACTCAACCCTAACTCAATTGCTATGCTGGTGGCGTTCACTTGCTACATGCGGGAGGAGGGAATCGAGTTCTCGCTCCTTGTGTTCCGCAAGCTATTCACCTTCAGGGCCACCCATGGGGTCGCGTTCTTCATGGGGCAGTCTCCCCTCAATGTCGTCGGCACTGCCAACAAAAACCATGACTGGGTTCGTCGGTTTGTTTTTGTTACCGGGAAATTTGGCAACGTGCCACTCGCACCGGTGCAGGAGGACGAATCAACCTTCCGGCCCCCAACGCTGGGAGGCGATGAGGCCAAGCTTCACGCCTTCCTTCTGAAGCACGAGATGGATGTCGTCTACCTACGAAGGCACGTTGGTTCATTGCCTGTGGTCCCGCCAGGAGAAGGTAGGCGGGATCATCTTTACTCGAGATCCCTCCCCCCCTTTTTCTATAACACTCGCTCATGTCTCTTCTAACTCACCCTTCTGGAATAGGGGTTCGGAGTCTACCCCTCCATCCACCGAGTGCGAATGTTGAGGTCATTCCCGACCTTGCTCTCGAGCGTGCGAAGTATGCCGCCGCCGCCTGCCGCGAGGATCCTCCTCTCACGAAATCCGGCGATCATAAGGTGAGGCTGAAGCGGAAGCGTGACCCGGCCGCGAGTCCATCCGCTAAGCGGACTAACCCCTCTGTCGCTGATAAGGGAAAAACAACGAAGGAGGGTGCCTCCCGCCCAACTGCTCCTGTGGCGGAGGGCCCGGCCTCCCCTCCCGTCGTCACGCCGGTGGCGTCTTCTTCGGGACCTGGACCGAGAGGGCATCGAAACATTCTTCTCGTCGAGAGATACACCGATTCAGTTGGCGAACCCCTCGTTCGCTGGGACAGATAGGCCAACCAGGTCTCCATCTCTTCTCTCCCTCCCCCCTAGATGGAGAAGGAAACCGTCGACGGTCACGCTTATGGCCTCTCTTACGCGTTCTATAGCCGCGAGAGCGCCGCTGCTTATGACACCGCATCCACCCAGTATCTCGCTCACGAGGCCGCGAGAGCCTTGATGCGGGCTCACGAGCTGACCCACATGTCTTCTCGTCGCGGCATGACTCTCGCGCGGAACATCATTGAGGTCGAAAGGACCCGCTCCATCACTGCTGCCGAGGCTGTGACTGCCAAGCAAAACCTGGCTGCTGCCGAGGCTCTTCTCGCCAGTCGCCCGGACCGAGAGGTGACCACCCCTTCCAATGCTATCCCAGCTCTCGCAATGTTTACCTTCTTATTTCCCGTACGTTTAACCTTCCCTTCCTTCACAGGACATAGCCAACTATGACACCTTGCTTGTTCGGTCTCGCATCCTTGACGAACGGAACAAGGAGCTGGAGGCCGAGAACAAGAGACTGCGAGATGCCTTCGCTCGGCCCCCTCTCGCGGAGAGGGAAACTCGGCACCTTTACTCTCATGCCGAGTTCGAGGGGATGATGCAGAAGACGACCCAGAGCACGGCGGAGCATGCGCTGGAGTTGCTGCGGCGAGCTGGCCTTTTGAAGGAGGAGGGCAAGAGGATTCTCGCCCCTCACCTGCTCCCGTGGATGGTCTCAGAGATCTCGCTGATCTAAGGCTGGAACTCGGCGGACATCAGTCAGATGAGAGCAGCGGTTATTCGGACACGGACGATGATCAATCGTGATGATTTTTCTTTTATTTAACTTTTTTCGCAGTGATGCGGGAGTTCGAACCTCTTTTGTAACCATTTTGATGCGGAAAGGATTCCTACTCACATGTGTGATTGCGATTTTCTTTCCCTTGTTTATAGCGGTTATCACTCGGTAGATCTCATAATAATGTGATCCATGCGTTCCCGCATCACTGTGCTCGACCTTCGCGCACTCGTACTCACTCTTATGGGTTACCTGAGACTTCGGTAACCTCTGCCAAGAACGAGGCCTGCGCCGAGAGCCTTCTCTGCACCGTTAGGTTTTCGCACCCCTAGGGGCCGACTATCCGTGCGCCGCACACTCGTTAGGCGAGTGCCTTATTTGGATGGTTCATTTCGCGGGCGAGCGCTCTTCTGATAGGCACCCTTCGCCCTTCCCTCCATGGGTTGTCCTTAGTTAATTCTCCTCGTCGGATTGTTCTTATCTTGTCTTCCCCCTGAGCCTTCGGTCCTGGCAGCTAGATCAGAGCCTGGACAGTGGGTTTGCTTGGGGCCTACCTTTGGAACTTTTGGAACCTGCCACCGAGTGAGCCTTCGGACCTGCCAGCTAGGTGAGAGCCTGGACAGCGGGTCTGGTCGGGGCCAACCTTTGGAACTGTTGGAACCTGCCTCCGAGTGAGCCTTCGGACCTGCCAGCTAGGTGAGAGCCTGGACAGCGGCTCTGCTCGGGGCCAACCTTTGGAACTTTTGGAACCTGCCACCGAGTCAGCCTTCAGACCTGCCAGCTAGGTGAGAGCCTGGACATCGGGTCTGCTCGGGGCCAACTTTTGGAACTGTTGGAACCTGCCAACATGTGAGCCTTCGGACCTTCCAGCTATGTGAGAGCCTGGACAGCGGGTCTGCTCGGGGCCAACCTTTGGAACTGTTGGAACCTGCCACCGAGTGAGCCTTCGGACCTGCCAGCTAGGTGGGAGCCTGGACAACGGGTCTGCTCGGGGCCAACCTTTGGAACTGTTGGAACCTGCCACCGAGTGAGCCTTCAGACCTGCCAGCTTGGTGAGAGCCTGGACAACGGGTCTGCTCGGGGACAACCTTTGGAACTATTGGAACCTGCCACCGAGTGAGCCTTCGGACTTGCCAGCTAGGTGAGAGCCTAGACAGCGGGTCTGCTCGGGGCCAACCTTTGGAACTTTTGGAACCTGCCACAATCTGATCCTTCAGATCTGCCAGCTAGGTGAGAGCCTGGACAGCGGGTCTGCTCTGGGCCAACCTTTGGAACTTTTGGAACCTGCCACCAAATGAGCCTTCGGACCTGCCAGCTAGGTGGGAGCCTGGACAGCGGGTCTGCTCGGGGCCAACCTTTGGAACTGTTGGAACCTGCCTTTGAGTGAGACTTCAGACCTGCCAGCTAGGTGAGAGCCTGGACAGTGGGTCTGCTCGAGGCCAACCTTTGGAACTGTTGGAACCTGCCACCGAGTGATCTTTCAGACCTGCCAGCTAGGTGAGAGCCTAGATAGCGTGTCTGCTCGGGGCCAACCATTGGAACTATTGGAACCTGCCACCGAGTGAGCCTTCGGACCTGCCAGCTAGGTGGGAGCCTAAACAGTGGGTCTGCTCGGGGCCAACATTTGGAACTGTTGGAACCTGCCACCGAGTGAGCCTTCGGACCTGCCAGCTAGGTGGGAGCCTGGACAGGGGGTCTGCTCGGGGCCAACCTTTGGAACTTTTGGGACCTGCCACCGAGTGAGCCTTCGGACCTGCCAGCTAGGTGAGAGCCTGAAGAGCGGGTCTGCTCGGGGCCAACCTTTGGAACTTTTGGAACCTGCCACCGAGTGAGCCTTCAGACCTGCCAGCTAGGTGAGAGCCTGGACAGCGGGTCTGCTCGGGGCCAACCTTTGGAACTTTTGGAACCTGTCACCGAGTGAGCCTTCGGACCTGCCAGCTAGGTGAGAGCATGGACAGCGGGTCTGCTCGGGGACAACCTTTGGAACTGTTGGAATCTGCCACCGAGTGAGCCTTCGGACCTGCCAGCTAGGTGAGAGCCTGGACAGCGGGTCTGCTTAGGGCCAACCTTTGGAACTTTTCATCTTCCCCTTGCAAGTCACTCCTACCATACACATATATGAAAATTAAGTAGTAAAGCGAAACATTCTTATTACATGGACTTAGGGATAGAAACGTTTTAAATCACCACCGCTCCGCGTGTGATTAAAGGACTCGCCCTCCACATTTTTGAGGCGGTACCCCCTGATTTCAAGGCTTCTTCTACGACATAGGGACATTCCCAATTTGGGTTGAGCTTCCCTACCGCGGCAGATCTTCCGGCCGCGTCGACCTTCTTCATCAACACTAGGTCCCCCTTCTCAAATTGTTTGACCCTGACATGCTTGTTGAAGTACTTGGCCATCCGTCGCTTGACTTCTTCTTGAAGAATGGTGGCGAGATCTTGGACCTCCTCGATCAGATCCAAGGAGAGTCGTAGCTCCTCCTCATTTCCTATCCTCCACTCTTCATCACCTTCCAAGGCTGCCCCTACTCGCGCTGTCTTGACTTCAAACTCCACGGGAATGACGACTTCACAACCATGAGAGAGTTTGAAGGGGGTCTCACCGGTGGCGGTGTTGGGAGTAGTCCTTAGAGCCCATAGGACTGACGGGAGCTGCTCCACCCAATTCCCCTTCAAATTCGCCACCTTTTTCTTGAGCAGGTTCAATATAACCTTATTTGCTGCCTCCACCTGCCCGTTGCTCCTGGGATGGTGGACGGATGCGAACCTGAGATCTATCCCCAGCTGGCTGCATAAGCTTATGAACTCCTCGATGGCGAACTGCGGACCGTTATCTGTGACTATGGCTTGAGGGAGCCCATGCCGACAGATAATCTCTCCCCATATGAAGTTGCGGACTACCTGGGAGGTGACCTTTGTAATAGCCTTGACCTCCAACCACTTTGAAAAGTAGTCGATCATAACCAGGAGAAATCTTCTTTGCCCACTGGCCTGAGGAAAAGGTCCTACTAGATCCATACCCCATATGGCAAAGGTTCAGGGCGCGGTGATGCTCCTTAGTCTCTGAGCCGGCAAAAGTTGAAGTGGGCCGAACAACTGGCATTTTCAGCATTTCTTGGCGAATGCCGCCGCATCCCTCCTCAGAGTCGGCCAGAAGTATCCTTGCATCATTATCCATGCTTCCAACGCCCTGCTCCCTGAATGACTGCCACATTCGCCAGAGTGAACCTCCTCTAGGATCCTCAGAGCTTCTTCCTCTGAGACGCATCGTGCTAAGAATCTCGAGAGGGTCTTCCGATACAAGTCCCCCTAATGGAGCACGTAGTAGGCGGATTTGTACCGAAAGCGCCTCTGATCTAGAACCTCTTCCGGAAATTTTCCTGTTGATAGGAAGGTCACGAATGGGTCCTTCCATGAGGGTCGCTCTTCTATTTCCATGAGATCTCGTTCCTCAATCGAAGGGCAGAATAGATCTGTCAAGGTTCCCCCGACCCTGGGACCAGACTTGGCCAGCCGATCGGCCGAGACACTCTCCTCCCTTGGGACGTGCCTGATGTAGAAAGTTTTGAAAGCTCCGATGAGACCCCTCACTTTGGCGAGATATCGTACGAGTGTGGGCTCCCTTGCCTCGAATTCTCCCTTAATCTGCGAGGCAATTACCATTGAGTCGGTAAGAATCTCCACATCATGAACTCCTATATCCTGGGCCAGACGTAGGCCGGCAATCACCGCTTCGTACTCCGCCTGGTTGTTGGTTACGGGAAAATGTATCACCAGTGCTTGCTCGATCCTTACTCCGTGAGGACTTTCCAACACCACCCCTCCTCCCAAGGAATTCTTGCATGAGGCTCCGTCGACCAGCAGCTTCCAGGGGATGTGGTGTAAGACTTGCTCCTCCTCCGTCTCGACCTCGAAGTCTGCCATGAAATTTGCAACTACTTGGGCCTTCATCGACAACCGTGGGAGGAAGGTGAGGTTGAACTCACTTAACTCTATCGACCAATTCGCGAGTCTCCCTGAATGCTCTACCCCCTCGAAGATTTTTCGAAGGGGGTGATCGGTCACTACTTGGATGGAGTGGGCTTGGAAGTATGGCCTGAGTTTCCTTGCTGAGATGACTAGGGCGAAGGCTAGCTTTTCCAAAATCGGATATCGGAGCTCCGCCTTCTTCAAAACCCTGCTCACGTAGTAGACAGGCAGCTGCTTCTTACCCTCTTCATTGACCAGGATGGAGCTTACGGCTTCAGCCCAGACTCCGAGGTATAAGGCTAGCTCCTCCCCCTCCTTAGGGCCTTGGAGCAGCGGAGCCTTGGTGAGTTGGCTCTTCAAGGCTTGGAAATGTTGAAATTGTTGAAGTGGAAGTTTGGAGGATTTTGGACCTGGGCGGTCTGGGAGGAGGTCAGGCGGTCTGGCGAGTTCGCACGACTTGGCGGTCTGCATCTGTGGTCTGGCTGATCTAAACCCAGCTGCGGTCTCCCGGGTTGACCGCTGGTCTTGTCCAAAGTCTGCTGAAGGTGGAGCCGCGCAGTCTGTGCGTGACCGTGTGGCGTGCTGTCCTCTTCAAGGCTGTGGCAGTCTGGTGTGACTGCACAGTTTGATCCAGGTTCTCTCCGGAATGCGGTCTGGTAGCTGACCGGGCTTTCTGGGGGTATTCGCGGACTAAGGGTCTTAGTCGCGCGGTCTCAGTTCGTGGTCTCAGGAGGAGACTGGTATGCGAGCTGGTTGCTGTTCGCGGTCTCAGGAGGAGATCTGCATGCAGACAGGAGTTCGCGATCTGATGGCGAACTGGCTGTGTTCGCGGTCTCGTGTGAACACAGGTGGTGATTAGCTTCGGGCGGTCTGGCGATCTTCCTTGAAGTCGCGATCTGCTATGAGAGTAGCGGTCTCTCATGGTCGATGTTGAAGCTGGCGAGTTCACCAAAAATGAAGCAGGAGTTCTGTTGCTGATCGTGCGGGTTGAACGGTCTGGTCGCACGGTCTGGGGGGTGGTGATCCTATCTCATAGGGTGGTGACTGGATCAGGTCCCACGCCTATAAATGAGAGGCCACTGTAGCAGCAAATAGACACATGAAGTGTAAGCTGAGTTCGCTCTTGTTCTTGCGGTCTGTTTATTTCTGACCAGGCGGTCTCTGATTGAACTCTTCTTGTGCAGCTTCTGCGGATAGTGTGGGCAGCAGCGATCACCTCTTCCTCTGAAAGTGTTCGGGCGGTCTGCGGCTTGGAGTTGTGGTGCTGGAGTTCGGGAGAATCAGGAGTTCGGAAGAAGGGAGCGGTCTGTGCAGCGGTCTGGTGGTGTTCTGTGGTCGGCAGAGAGTTGCGGTCTAGCAACTATCAGAGATCGCAGGGGAGGTGGCGCGGGTTGGGTGGTCTCCAGTTATCAGTTTTTTCTGTACTTCTCTTTGGAGTTTTGTGCTGACGAAATCATGTCTCGTCAAGCATGTCTTGCCCTGTAATTGAAGTTTGCTATCAATAAAGATCGGTTGTTTGCCTAAGATTGTTTATGGTTGCTTTGGCTTGTATCTCTGGTTGTTATTCCTGCTTGCTCTCACAAGGTCCGAGAAATTTTCACATGGTATCAGAGGGAGGTTGGAGTGGATAGAGCAGCGAATAACTTAGAGTAGCCATCGCCTTTGTGAAGAAGGAACCAGAGGAAAAACATTGGAAGGTGGATTTGTAAGAGGTCTTGGGATTGAGATGCTTACATCGACTAACTTTAAGAAGTGGAAGTCGTGTATGTAGAGCTATCTTCTAGGGGAGGACCTCTGGGAGGTTGTTGGAGGAGATGCGACTGAAGAGGTAAAGGCAACAGAAGCGGGTGACAATGGTCCGGCCGTGAGGGCGTGGAGAAAGACCAATGCTAAGGCCAAGTTCACTTTGAAGCGTGCCATTTCACCTGATCTATTTGATCACATCTTAGGGTGTGGATCAGCTACCGAGATCTGGAGAGCCCTGGATGGGTTGTTTAACAAGAAGAATGTAGCTGGGCTACAGTTCTTAGAGAATGAGCTGGCAAGGTTGGCTCAGGGTGATCTTTCTATCTCAAATTTCTTTTTGAAGATGAAGAACCTCTGCGCTGAGATATCAGCACTGGATCCTGATGAGCCAATTTCTGAGGCGAAGCTGAAGAGGCACATCATCCGCGGCATGCGGAAGGAATATGTGGCCTTTGTGACGTCGGTGCAGGGTTGGGCTAATCAGCCGTCTTTGATAGAGCTGGAGAATCTGCTAGCGTCGCAGGAAAGTCTGGCAAGGCAGATGGCGGGGGTGTCCGTGTCTGGGGGAGATGGCGAGGTTCTCTTCTCAGGAAAGAAGAAGAAGTGGGATAAGAAGAAGAAGACCGCTGGAGGCTATGGGCCTTCAACTTCTGGACAGCAGGAGAGGGGCTATCCTCCTAAGGCTGAGGAGAAGAAGAAGAAGGAAGGTCTCAAATGCTACAAATGTGGGAAAGTTTGGCACTTCAAGAAGGACTGCAGGCTGAATATTCAGCCAGGGCATGCTGTTGAGAAGGAGGAAGCACCGGCCAGTCATATTGATGGAGGATGGGGAGGAGCCTTCTCGGCTTCTATTGGAGTCTCGGTTCCTATCAACTATCAGGAGGACTAGATCGTGGACTCGGGGTGTGGTCATCACCTCACCGGGGATGGATCGAAGCTTTCTTCAGCAGAGCCCTACACAGGTAACACTGCTATTATTACTGCAGATAATACTGTGCATGCAGTCGAGAAGGTCAGGGTTGTTTCCTTGGGCAGTGATAGAGGACATTAACCTTGAAGAGTGTCTATCATGTGCCCGGTATGAGGAAAAACCTCTTCTCCGTGACCAACGCTATTGACGGTGGGTATCACGTTCTGTTCGGCCCAACAGAAGTGAAATTTCTACGTAATGTAGAGGCCGTGAAGGCCGAGGTCGTCCATGTCGGGAGGAGAGCGAAAGACTTGTTCGTTTTATCGACAAGTTCTTATGTCGACAAGATGAAGACGAATGATGGTGCCGTGATATGGCATGAGAGGTTGGGGCACGTAGGGATGGATATGCTGAAAGCTATGGCGGTGAGAGGTCTGGTCAAGGGCCTGCCAAATATATCTTCCTACGATGAAGGTCATGTTTGCGAAGGATGTCAGTTCGGCAAGTCTCATCGACTGCCGTTTGATAAGTCGCAGACGAGGAGTAGTGTGCCGTTGGAGTGCATCCACGGTGACTTGATGGGACCAACTGCTACTCCAAGCCTCGGAGGCAGCAGGTATATGCTGGTGTTGATCGATGATTACACCAGATATGTCTGGGTTTATTTTCTGAAGGAGAAGGCGGAGGCGTTTGCCAAGTTTGTGGAGTTCAAGGAGCTCGTGGAGGGTCGGCTGAATCTGCGGATCAAGAAGCTGAGGACGGACAACGGAGGGGAGTTCACCTCTGCTGAGTTCTCCAGTTTTTGCAGGAAGGCAGGCATCCGGAGGGAGCTCACTTGTGCTCATACTCCACAACAGAACGGAGTTGCAGAGCGGAAGATCCGTCATCTGACGGAGACCTGCAAGTGTTGGCTGCATGCCAAGAGCATCCCAAAGTCCTTCTGGGCGGAGGGAATGTCTTGTGCTGCCTACGTCATCAACCGGATGCCTTTGAGTCCCATCAATATGTTGACTCCTCATGAGATGATGTTCAAAGAGAAGCCAAGCATGGCTCACCTTCGGGTATTTGGTTCCACCTGCTACGTGCATGTTCCAGATGCTCTTCAGACGAAGCTAGATGCGAAAGCAAGGAAGCTAGTCTTCGTGGGATACGATGAGAGGAAGAAAGGCTGGAAGTGCATGGACCCGGAGACGCGGAGATTTGTTGTTTCTCGCGACGTCGTGCTCGATGAGGTGACATCTTACAAGGGGTCTTCTGATGTGGAGCTACCAGAGAGCAGGGTGGAGGTGCCGGAGAAAGCTGTGGAGAATCTTCAGGTGGAGCTACCTGTGTCACCAGGTGGTCCATCTCCTTCTAGTTCCGAGACGGGGGCTTCTGGTTCAGGGAGCAGGGGGAGCAATGCTCCTAGCACGTCTGGAAGAGGAGCTAGGGAAGAAGCAGCTAGAGATAATGCGGTTCAGGGGAAGGAGCTGAGGAGGTCGAAGCGAACAATCGTTGCCCCTGATCCCTATACAGGAGGAAACGCAGTAAGCTTTGTCTCATGTTTCTTCGCTGGTCCCTTGGATGAGAGGGAGCCGTCAAGCTTTGAGAAGGCCCAAGGCATGAAGGAGTGGGATGTTGCAATGCAAGAAGAGATGGTAGCTCTTGAGAAAAATGAGACCTGGTCTCTAGTGCCCAAGCAAAAGGGCACCACTCCGGTGACATGCAAGTGGGTCTACAAGCTCAAGAAGAAGGCTGACGGCAGTATCGAGCGGTACAAGGCTCGTCTTGTAGTTCGGGGGTTCTCGCAGCAATACGGTGAGGACTATGAGGAGACTTTCAGTCCGGTGGCAAAAATGACTTCAGTTCGGTTCATCATTGCCTTTGCGGCATTCAGTGGATGGGAGATTTGGCAGCTCGACGTCAAGAACGCCTTCTTGTACGGTGAGATTGACAAGGACATCTTCATGGTCCAGCCACCAGGCTTTGTGTCTGAAGATTTTCCGGAGCATGTCTGCAAGCTGAAGAAGGCCCTGTATGGGTTGAAGCAAGCGCCGAGGGCGTGGTACGGGAAGATCGCAGAATATCTCCTATTCTGTGGGTTTTGTGCTTCAGACTCAGACTCAAGCTTGTTCATCAAGAAGAGCGGGGAGCTTCAAGTCATCGTGCTGCTATACATCGACGACATGATCGTGACGGGGAACTGATGCGTGTCGGCAAGTGCACCGGTCGCTGTCAAGTAATAATTGTGGAGAATAAATTCCCCGGATGTCGGTCTCTTGAGGAATGCAGGATGGGTGAACGAATCGCGCAGTGATTATTGTTACACAAGCGTTCAACAAACACAAAGATGGGGCTTTTGGTTGGTTTTCCTAATCTTATCAACAACAAAAGAGATGCGGGTCGAAAACACCGCTTCGCAAAGTGAAGTGGATGCAACGACCGCGATGCCGTGCTTCGTGAGGCGGATGAAGTGAACTCAAGTGCGAGAGGGTGAGGGTCGCAAGCACCTCTTCACAACCGCCGTTAGCTCTTGCTAACGCGGATCAAACACCTTGCGTGCGTGCGCGAGTGAGTGAGAGAAAGCGGAATGAATCACCACCAAACCATGAAGAACAACAAAGAAATATTCATTTCCATCAAAATAAACATCACAATATTCGAGTATTGCACGGTTCAAAGAGTACAATGGAGGAAAGAGGAAAGAAATAACCGATGGTGAAGACTAGCGGCCGTTCACGGCCGGAATGGTAGGTTGTCGGGCTACCTCCGGACTCGGGCGGACTATGCTTCCGGCGTAGAGAGCTGTCACGATCTCCCTACGTAGCTCCGTCGTCTTCGACTTCAGGTTCCTTCTTCTTCTCACCGGGCGGAATGAGAGAATGGTTTCTTGGAGGCTTGCGGACGATGGAGAACACTCACGGACAATGGAGGAAGTCTTGGAATGGGTGGAGGAGGCTTCCCCTTGCGTAGAAGATGAAGTGGAGGCGTCCCACGGTGGAAATCGGCGGCGTACGGAACAGGAATCCCGCTCCCGCCAGTGATCGATCGCCCTAATATCGCAACAGGCGTTTAAATAGGCGCTGGATTAAATACTGCGCACGGTCATTGGCGCACGACCAGTGGTCGTGCGCACTGGAATTCTGCGATCGTGCGCACTGCCTGGGTGGAACCTGCAAGATACGAAATTATAAAATAAAATGTTCGCACGACCAGTGGCGCACGACCGGTGGTCGTGCGCACTGGAGTTGATGGTCGTGCGCACTACAGCAAACAGAACTCGGAAATTAAATGGTAAGTGCGCACGAGCAGTGGCGCACGACCGGTGGTCGTGCGCACTGGCGTTGGTGGTCGTGCGCACTGCACCAAACAGAACTCGTGAAAAAGGGTTAAGTGCACACGATCAGTGGCGCACGACCAGTGGTCGTGCGCAATAGGACTGGTGATCGTGCGCAGTGTTCCTGTGCAGAATTGCACCGGGAACACCTGCACAACTCCTATTCCAGCACAACCACAGATCTAGCCACTGAAAGTGGCACTTATCAGCACAAGAATACAACTAATGACAATAAGCACGAAAATCACACCAAAGTGGGCCAAGATGTGCACCTAGCATGGATTATCAAATATAAACTATAACAAGGCTAAAGTGCGGAGAAATGACTAAATAACGGCCCGGATGAGTCCATAAATGTGTATATGATCAGGACTCATCAGGAACTTGAAGGAGGAAGTAGCAAAGCTACGGGCCGAGCTAGCAATTAGGTTCGAGATGAAGGACCTAGGTGAGCTTCACCATTTCCTTGGACTCGAGGTGCAGAGGAAGGAAAGTGGAGTGCTGGTGTCCCAGGCTGTATATGCGGAGCGGATCGTGGAGCGATTCGGCATGAAGGAAGGGAAGTGCACTTCCACACCTCTGGAGAAGGCTATGAAGCTTCGGAAAGATGAGGGGAGGATTATGCAAGATCTGTTGGTGTTCCGAGCTCTGGTCGGGAGCTTGATCTATCTGACGATCACAAGGCCGGATATTGCATATGCAGTTGGCAGAGTGAGTCGATTTATGACGGAGCCACGGGTACCTCATCTGCTAGTGGCCAAGAACATTCTGAAGTATGTGAAGGCGACCTCGGATATGGGTCTCCTCTACAGGAGGGATGCGGGCTTCGAAGTGCATGGATACATGGATGCTGACTACGAGGGATATTCAGATGATCGAAAGTCGACATCTGGATTCGTCTTCATGGCGGGCCCTACGGCTATATCATGGTGCAGCAAGAAGCAGGATTCCGTATCGGTCTCTACCACGGAAGCGGAATACAAGGCTTCATCCTTGGCAGCTCAGGAAGCCATCTGGCTTAGGAGGTTGGTAGGAGACGTCCACAAGGAGGTTCGGGAGCCGACTCTGCTACGCGGTGACAACGAGAGTGCTCTCAAACTGGTAACCAATCCAGTGTGTCACGCGAGGACCAAGCATATCGAGATCGAGCATCACTTCATACGGGAGAAGGTGCTGGAGGGGTCTCTTTCGGTCGAGCATGTGCGGAGTGCGGACAATGTCGCAGACATCTTCACAAAGGCGCTGGCAAAAGGGCCATTCACACGGCTAAGGAGCTTACTAGGGCTGGTTTTAACTTCCCACTTCAAGGGGGAGTGTTGAAATTGTTGAAGTGGAAGTTTGGAGGATTTTGGACCTGGGCGGTCTGGGAGGAGGTCGGGCGGTCTGGCGAGTTTGCGCGACTTGGCGGTCTGCATCTGCGGTCTGGCTGATCTAAACCCAGCTGCGGTCTCTCGAGTTGACCGCTGGTCTTGTCCAAAGTCTGCTGAAGGTGGAGCCGCGCGGTCTGTGCGTGACCACGTGGCGTTCTGTCCTCTTCAAGGCTGTGGTGGTCTGGTGTGACCGCACAGTTTGATCCAGGTTCTCTCCGGAATGCGGTCTGGTAGCTGACCGGGCTTTCTGGAGGTATTCGCGGAATAAGGGTCTTAGTCGCGCGGTCTCAGTTCGCGGTCTCAGGAGGAGACTGGTATGCGAGCTGGTTGCTGTTCGCGGTCTCCGGAGGAGATCTGCATGCAGACAGGAGTTCGCGATCTGATGGCGAACTAGCTGTGTTCGCGGTCTCGTGCGAACACAGGTGGTGATTAGCTTCGGGCGGTCTGGCGATCTTCCTTGAAGTCGCGATCTGCTGTGAGAGTAGCAGTCTCTCATGGTCGATGTTGAAGCTGGCGAGTTCACCAAAAATGAAGCAGGAGTTCTGTTGCTGATCGCGCGGGTTGACCGGTCTGGTCGCGCGGTCTGGGGGGGTGGTGATCCTATCTCATAGGGTGGTGACTGGATCAGGTCCCACGCCTATAAATAGGAGGCCACTGTAGCAGCAAATAGACACACCAAGTGTAAGCTGAGTTCGCTCTTGTTCTTGCGGTCTGTTTATTTCTGACCGGGCGGTCTCTGATTGAACTCTTCTTGTGCAGCTTCTGCGGATAGTGTGGGCAGCAGCGATCACCTCTTCCTCTGAAAGTGTTCGGGCGGTCTGCGGCTTGGAGTTGTGGTGCTGGAGTTCGGGAGAATCAGGAGGCCGGAAGAAGGGAGCGGTCTGTGCAGCGGTCTGGTGGTGTTCTGTGGTCGGCAGAGAGTTGCGGTCTAGCAACTATCAGAGATCGCAGGGGAGGTCGCGCAGGTTGGGCGGTCTCCAGTTATCAGTTTTTTCTGTACTTCTCTTTTGAGTTTTGTGCTGACGAAATCATGTCTCGTCAAGCATGTCTTGCCCTGTAATTGAAGTTTGATATCAATAAAGATCGGTTGTTTGCCTAAGATTGTTTCTGGTTGCTTTGGCTTGTATCTCTAGTTGTTATTCCTGCTTGCTCTCACAAGGTCCGAGAAATTTTCACAGGAAAGCCTCCTCGCATTCCTCCGTCCATTCAGATTTCTGATTGCCTCATAACACCTTAAAAAATGGGGAGCATTTCTCTCCTGCCCGGGAGAGAAACCTACTTAACCTTGTGAGCTTTCCAGTTAGCCGTTGGACTTCCTTAGCGCTTCGCGGCGATCCCAACTCCATTATGGCCTTTACCTTGTCCGGGTTAGGATCTACCACCGAGGGGGTGAGAAGTTGACCCAGGAACTTTCCCTTGCTGGCCCCGAATATGCACTTCAGGGGGTTGAGCCGCATCTTGCACTTGCGCAAAGTAGCAAACGTCTCCTCAAGGTCCTGGAGGTGGGAACTCACGCTTTTGCTTTTCACCATGAGGTCATCTACGTAAACCTCCAAGTTTCTTCCTCTTTGCTCCCGAAAGACCCGGTCCATCATCCTTTGGTAGGTTGCTCCGACATTCTTCAGCCCGAAGGGCATCATTTTGTAGCAGTAGCACCCCTCCTGGGTGATGAACGAGACATCTTTAACGTCTGGGGGGTGCATCCTGATTTGGTGATAAACTGAAAAAGCATCCAAAAAACTCATCACAGAAAAATCGACGGCTGAGTCAACCAGTGCGTCGATCCGAGGCAGGGGATAACAATCCTTAGGGCAGACTTTGTTTAACAAAGAAAAGTCAATACACATAGGCCAGCGGCCATCGCCCTTCTTTACCATGACGATATTGGAGACCCAGCCTGGATACTGGATCTCCGATACAAAACCTGCTTCGAGGTGCTTTGGCACCTCCTCGCGGATCGGTCCTTCGAGCTTGTCGGCTATGGTCCTTTTCTTCTGTCGGATGGGACGGGTCCCTGGCTCAAGGTTGAGCCGGTGGGAAGCCACATCTGCATCGATTCCTGGCATGTCCACCGCGCTCCATGCAAAGATGTCCACGCTCCTGATGATTACCCCCGGCTATGACGACGAATTCTATTGATTTTTAAATGACAAAGGAGAGTTTTGCAAGATTTGGTTTTGAAAAGCTTTTGTTTAATTTATATCCAAACTAATCATATGATAAAGTCAAGTATACCTTATCGCGTGTAGTACATGATATTTTGGTTTAGATAATATGCGTATAACTAGAGTTCTAAGCGATGATAAAGATAGCGCCCGATGTCGAATTACAATGAGACGAAAATAGTCTTTTTTAGATGTAAAAGATATGACATTTCAAAATATTAAAACGTCTTGGCCGTGGAGGTTCCATAAGTATGAACGCACCTCTCTCGAGGGTACGCCCGCCTGAGATTAAGAATATTCAACCGAACTCTTGTTCTTTAATCGAATCTCCTTAATACTCGCTTTATGTTGTGAACCCCTCTATTGGGTTTTTATTCCCAATTCGGGAGACTTACCTCATCCTCTCTCGAGGATAGAGCACACTTCACTTTACCTATGAGCAATCAATCCATACACACGAGCCTCTTGGCTAACTAGTGTATGGAAATGGAAATGAGAACCATACATCGACTATATAGCCTAACTCGATGTTTTCTTTGGTAAACCTTAAGCTCGTTAATTAATTTTTAGAAAACCATTTATTTGTCCCAATGCTCTTCGACGTCGTGTGCTAAAGGAAATTAGCCACTCATCGGAATGTAGATGGCATAAGTAATTAGAAAACCCATGTTAATATTGTAAGCGGATATGAGCGGGAAAATTGAAAGACTTATAAAAATGCAGAAATAATATCCATCCCAACCATCTTAATCAAGCGCTAAAATGTATTTAGCCTCTCATCCGGGATGGGGGTGGTAATAAGACTAGAAATAAAGCTAAGTTACAAAAAAGAAAAATACTATCTCATACACACACGCACTCTACTTGTAATAAAAAGAGTGAATCGAAAGAAAATGTTAAATGAAAGCGATAATTAAAGCATTAAAGAAAGCGATAAACTATTTTATGAAAGCTTTTAAATCTAAATTATGAAAGCAATAATTCTAAGTTATGAAAGCAATAAAATTAATCACATAAAACACACATACACTACTTGTAATTAAAAGCTATATTAAAAGAAAATAAAATCTATTCTCATACACACACACACACTTACATAAAATTAAAATGAAGATCCAAATGAGAAAAACAACATTTTATTTTCAAAACAAACATTACAACTAGGCTATGAAAGTACAAATTACAAAATAACTTAAAACTTAAATGCATAAAGTAACTCACATACACTCAAAACAATTCAAAAAACACTAAAACACTCTCAGAATCTGGATGGAACTACTTCAGTCGAGCCCCTCTATTTATAGGAAAAAAATTATTTTTACATGCCCTCGGTCACGAGCGTGACCGAGGGCGTGACTTTTGCGGTGCTGGAAGGATAGGCTCGGCCTCCTTCTGGAAGCTTTTGACGTGGAAAATGGTTGCACACGGCCGTGACTTGAGGTGTCATGGGCGTGACCTTGGGCGACACACATCTAGTTCAACTGGGGCGTGACGGCTGGCGTTTACGCTGGCTTCTGGAAGGATTTGATGGGTCACGACCTTAGTCACGGACGTGACTTTGCAAAAATTGATGGGAGTAGGTTCCAATCGACGGTACGGGGGGTCGATCGATGGGACGGGAGGTCAATCAATGAGAAGTGAAGTTGATCGCGAGGTCCACGGGCGTGACCATGTAAATCGACGGGACAGCAAGCCGATCGACGGGACAAGATGTCGATCGACAGGACGGGATGTCGATCGAGCTAGAAATTGGCATTTTAAGATTACACACAGTTGGTCATGGGCGTGACCCAAGGTCACGGGCGTGACCCAGGGCGTGACTTAACAAAAATTGGCAAATTGCTGAAAATAGAAAAAAGCTAAGTTAGTAAGAAAAATAATAAAACAATCAATTTATTTATTAATTTACATAAAATATTTACAATATTACTTAAATTTATACTAAAACATATACTTCAAATACGTATATTTTATTACTCATCAATACTCATACTCATAGCAATGTTTCAACCAAATGCCACCATACTTTAAAAGTAGTAAAATCTCTTTTTCCTACTTATAATAAACATAGAAACATGCATATCATTAGCTTGTTTTTGGTCTTTCATGCTTACGTAGGATAAAATGAATCAAGCCTTATATTTTTCGCTACGTATGTATATATATTTACTTGTGGACTAGCTGATCCACTGAACCGAGGGACACAGTGTCTGAAGATGTAAACTTAAAATATGTCATCTTTTGTGAAAGTACATAAGTATTTTATGAAAAGGATAGAAGAATGTTTCGCCTGAGCTTCTACAGTTGTCCCCTGCATGACGTAGCATCAGAGCACATACTTTCTCTCACTCTGATAATATATTTATATATCAGAGAAAATGGGGGTTGTGATATAGGGAGTCTTATTGTGATTCTTGTTGATTAAAACTCTATTTTGCACATGGAAACCTCTGTTGACTACATCAGCCCAAAAATATTCTTGTGGTGAGGAGTCACTCAGCATAGTTCTACTATCTTCAATAAGGGTTCTATTCATTCTCACTACAACTCCATTTCGTTGCAAAGTTCTTGGAGAGAAAACTCCTGAAAGATACTTGGGCTATAAAATTATTCATGGCACCTGACTAAAATTATGTCCCATAGTCACTTTCGATTTTGACCATAGTACAGTTCATCTCATTCTGGATTTACTTTATAATGGAAATGAAAGTGTCTATAGTATCTGACTTTTTTATACAAAAAAACACCCATGCTAACCTAGAGAAATCATCAATAAACATAAGTGTATAGGTTTTACCCCCTAAACTATGAATTGACATAGGACCAAACAAGTCCATGTGCAATAAGTGTAACCATCTAGTGGAATCCTTGACACTAACTATCTTAAAGGAAGCCTTTGTTTACTTGCCCATTTAGCATGCATGACACGAGCTCTTTTTAGCACAATTCCACTTGGGGCCTGCCCTAACTAAGTTGTCTGACAAAAGCTTATTAATAGTTTAATAATTAATATGAGCTAGTCTCTTGTGCCATTGCACACAAAGAGATTGTCTATTCTTAGCTATAAGACAAATATGGGAATTTAAATTTAAACACAAGAAGTTAAGACAATAAATATTCCTACTCATAGTGTCAATCAAAATAATTTCTGAATCTTCAGATTTCTTAATTAGTCACTTATCCTTGTGGAACCCAATCACATAGCCAAGATAACACAGTTGACTTATGCTTATCAGATTGTGTTGCAAACCTTCTACATAAGCTACCCTTGTAATGGTGACTATGTCATTGGTAATCTTACCAAAGTCATTTATTTTTCCTTTGTAGGATCCTCCAAAAATCACTTTTGGACCATCTTCAACTTAGGAGTATTCATTCAATAGGCTTTGTATTCCAGTCATGTGCCTAGAACATCCACTGTCCAAATACCTGATAGGTGTGTGGTTAGTCTTTGGATATACTTACAAAGATAAATCACTTCATCTTAGGCACCCAAACATGGTTGGGCCCTAAATTAAAGTTAGCATTTATAAACAGATTTGATTTATAACCATTCTGATGGGCATGATGGACCTTAACAAGGTTTCATACTAGTTTGACATTTGTTGCCCTAGGAACTGTTGGTTTGAATAATCAGTCTATGGCAAAGTGGCCAATCTTGCCACAACACCCGCATTCAAAATTATTATACTTCTTCCTCTTGCTCACAATAGTAATTGGATGACTCTGTATGTGAGCAGAGGGATACCAGAAAGAGATTGCACGAGATTCTTTGCATGCCATGTGGTTATCTCTTTGATTTCTCTTTGGATGCACAGACATTGCCTTGTCTTTGGCAGCACTCCTCTTGGCAGGCACCTTCTCTTTGCTTTTGGTGCTAGTGTTGAGATCAAATGCAAAGGGTCCATGATTTTTCATTATAATTTCTTCATGGGCTTCCTTAAATGAACTTTTCCCATAATGCACATCCTTAGTTGCACTTGTGGAACATTCATTTGTAAGATGTCCATAGATGGACTGCTGATCAAACTTGTTGGAGGGTAGAATTACCTTCCTAAAGTATATCTTCTTGTTCATAGGTTTATCATTATGATTTTCTTTAAGGTATCATACACCTTCCTAATGACCATTAATTTGTGGAAGAATTGTCGTGGGCTTGGAGAAACTTGCAACTAGCTTCCGTTCAATGAGGAGCTTGTCCTCCAATTTCAAGATTTTTCTGTCCCTTAATATCAAGGCACAAGATTGATCTCCAACCTTCTTCAGAGATTCAATCTCTCTTGCTTGTGCCTTGCACAACTTATTGCTGTCAACTAAGGCCTTGAGCAATTTCCCAAATTGAGATATTAGCTCAGTATTAGAGCTTGCTTTGAAATATTGTTTAAGTTTTTTGAAATCCTAGTTTTCTTGAGTCAGTCTTTTAGCCTTCTCAAGTAATTCAGACTTATTGGCATCAAGAGTTTTTATCTCTTTAGCCCGAGCCTTACAAATATTATTGCTTCTCTTATGATCTACAAGCAACTCTCCATATTGTTCTAATAGATCACTCTTAGATTAATCTCCTGAGGTTGATTCTGCCTCAAAATCAATATCTAAGACTGCTATGGGGTCTTTAATTGTTACCTGCATAGAGAGGGAGTCGTCCTGCTCATCATCATCTTCACTCATGGCCATTCTAGCCACGTATGCTTCTTCTTCTGATCTAGAGGAGCTAGAATCACTATCACTGAGAGTCCTAGTATTCTTTGAGAGGAAGCTCCTTTCTTTATTCTTTTCTCTATTATACCTCTTCTCATCAGATTTCTTGTTTTCTTTCCTTTTTGAAGGACAGTCAGCTATAATGTGGCCTGATTTTTTTGCATCCAAAATAGATTGTGTCATTTGAAATATGGTTATTCTATTTTGATCTGTGTGTTATAGTACATTATTTATCTTTATATTACTACAGTATTTACATATTAGATAATTAGTTATTTCCATATTTTGTAATAATAATGGTCTAAGATATACTTATTTTCAATTAAAAGAATTTCTGGGTTGCCAATAGCAAATTGGAACTAATAGCCATGGTCAGGTGAAATTTGAAGCATTTCAGCACATCATCCAAATTACATGCTCTAGGTCACGCCCATGACCTAGGGTCGTGACTCTTGTCATGGTAATGTTCATTCCAACAATGACAACTACTTCTGGCGCAATTTCAGCTTACACACAATGTCACGCCCGCAACCACAGGGCGTGTCTCAGGAGTCATGGCCAGGATGCTACTTGCAGACCAGAACTCCCTACAAGCTCTTTTAAAATTACACGCCCTCGGTCACGCCTGTGACCAGAGGATGTGACTCTGTGTCACTGCCATGACTTCCTCCGCGATACAGAAATTGCCCCCAGCTCACTTTAAAATTACATGGTCTGGGTCATGCGTGTGACCAGAGGGCATGACGCCTTATTAATAGCAAAAATGACAGCCATTTACTCCACCTTGTGCCCATTTTAGATCCGGCTAGACACGTCAAGCTACACACCTGTGTCTGAGGGCGTATAATGTTGAGTTATGTCGATTTTGGCATATTCTTGCCCAACGTTCCTGGGGTTTTTAAGAAAGCAGTTATTCCCAGACATGCCCTAGGACACAAACGTGACCAAGGGCGTGACTCCCCATTTTTCACCAATAAAAGGCAGCTACTTTGAGAAGCTATGAATTTCAATTTTGGAGTTTGTTTTCTGCATTGCTTTTCTGTTTTCAGCTTCTAACTAGTTTCTATTTCAAGTTATAAGTTTATTTTTATGGCAATTTCAATTTAAGTATTGTAGTTTTTTTTTTCATTTCTTTGAATCATGTCTTCTACTACCTATACTTGTATTCCCACCATCATGATGAGTAGCTAAAGTTCATTTAGCACTTGGTCATGATGAACTTTGGAATAAAATAAAATGAGTTTTGAATTTTTCATAAATTAGCAAGCTCTCTTTTTACTTATCATCGATTTATCTTTGATGTACTTTGCTTTGTTGTAATATGACTAGAATATGATTTTCAATCTAAGATCTATATTCTAGTTCATCGAGAGATCCGTTCATACGAGGAGATCAGTTAAAGATAAAAGGAGTTGTTTGCACTCTTCGAGAGAGGATGACATAAATCTTCTAGATTGGAGTCAAATCCAATAGTGAGGTCAACTTCTTAAAGCAAGCTTAGGGGTTTTGACTGGTGGATAGGTCTTAATCGATCAACTTAAGGTCAGTTGGTAGTATTTGATAAGCGATTTTCATATAGTGTTTTATGCCCTATTCTAGCTTGCTTTTCCATTGAAATTGCTCATCTATTTGTAGACTTCATCATAAAACCTGTTATATTTGAATTGTATGTCATGTGAGCATTTTGTAGCTATTTAGAGAATGTTAGGTTTTATTCAATGCATGTGGGAGACCTCTTCTCCCTCTCATTTCATTAATATATTTAGATCTGATATGTGGCTGTGTGGATGCATTATTGGCCAAAGATCGTATGTTTTTAATTCACGCACGATTAGTGGATCCTTCGTGCATGACCAGTGGTCGTGCGCGCAATTTGGCCGGTATTTTCCAGTTAAACGCACGAGTACTGGCCCTCCTTCACGCACGAGTATATGATTTCTTCGCGCATGACAATTGGTCGTGCATAAAAAATCTTTTCGTCCATTT
This sequence comes from Dactylorhiza incarnata, assembly GCA_033032865.1. Taxonomy (NCBI): domain Eukaryota; kingdom Viridiplantae; phylum Streptophyta; class Magnoliopsida; order Asparagales; family Orchidaceae; genus Dactylorhiza; species Dactylorhiza incarnata. Next base: position 59,073 of record JAWHQI010001650.1, read on the forward strand.
TTCCTTCCACCAGTTCTAGTCGATTCAAGCTTCTTTTCGCACGAGTAGAGGACTATCTTTCTCACACGACCAGTGGTCATGCTCTTACACGTGCGCATTTATCACTTTTTCTCCACCAGAACATTTTGGTACAGGTTCCTTCGCACATGAGTAGAGGACTTTCCTTCACGCATGACCACTGGGCGTGTACCTACTCGTGCACGTTCAAAATTCTGCGCGACCTATAAATAACTTATTTCACTATTTCTTCTGGGGCCTTATTTTCTGTTCAATTTTGTAGCGCGTTTTCGCTCATTTTCTTCCCTTCAAGTTAAGGTTTGCCCCTAGGCTCCTACACATTACCAAAGCTTCAAAGATTAAAGACTTCCTCCAAGGATTCAAGCTGTATTGAAGGAGATTTTGTGGATTTCGACGTGATCGCTGCAATACCAAATTGAAGATGGGCGAGAGGCAGTGATAGCTTCATTGACCCCGGATGACAACCAAGAATCGTGCTAGGAGTCTTTGTACTTCCTTCACCTCCGAGGAAGAGACTTGGGCAATGGTTGTTTTGATTTCCTATTTTTCATCCTATTTAGGTTTGCTCTTTTTTGGATTTCTTCATATACGGTGATGGTGGAGTTGTAAGAACATAACATGCACTTGTATTTATTTATTTTTTGTTCGCTTTTAATTGAAAATCATTTGTGTTATGTTCATGAATCTAAGCTTGGAGGTGGTGTAGTGGTGAAGTGTTTGTGAATGTGTTGTTTCATATTACGACAATGAGCGAAGCGGAGGTTGGTGACCCACGGAGTTGCGATGGGAGGTCGACGACTTGCAGAGGAGCGAAGCGGAGGAAGGAGACCCATAGAAGTGCGATGCAGTGGTCGGCGTCCTGCAGAGGAGAAAAGCGGTGAAGGCGTCATGCATAGTTACTTAGTTAGTATTCTTTTATTTGCAATTAGTTTTTAGAACCAAAGAAAACACCCCGCAAAACACCTACATAAATAGACTTCTATCTCATGTCTGCCTCAATAGATTACTCCACCACCCCGTGTTCCACGTGAGATTCGATACTCGGGAATTTATTCTAGTTTTATTATTACTTGACGGATGTGGTGCGCTTTCCTATTGTAGAACACACGTCAAGATTTTGGCACCGTTGTCGGGGAACACGGTCGTGTGAGTTTCTAGAGAGAGAGCTGAGAGATAAAAGCCTTTATATACATACCACTTATTTTGATTTTGTTGTTTTGATTTTGATGTTTTGATTTTGTACTTAATTATTTTCCTTATTTTGTATTTTAAATAACAACTTTTAAATTTATTTATTTCTAATCCTGTTTAAATTTTTTTTGCAGGTTTTCCTTGTTTTAAAAATTCTTATTGTGTAGTTAATTCTTGCAAAGATTTTTATTTTCTTGTGAATCACCCCACATCAATATGTATTCAACTTTGAAATGCAGATTGTGCGGGGAATCCAATCATCTATCTGGAGAATGTTATTCGGGAAAGCGTAGTTATGATTCTTACGACACTTCTTATGGGGAATCGTCATCATACGGTTGGTTCCTCATACGATCATCCTAATTATCATAACCACGGCCCTCTGCCACAAGCACCACACCAATATTGTAACCTACCTCTTTTGAGGTCAGGGTTAATTGCGTGTGCTTGTTTAGTCAGAATCATGTTTTGAAGGATTGCGTCATTTTTAAATGACAAATGGAGGAAGATGATGAACCGGCTCTCTGTATCGTGTCTCCCTCACCTGTTGATTGCACTCCTTCAACCTTTGTTTTGTACTCTGCCAAGGTGGAGCCATCTCCTATTGTACAATCATCACTTATTTTTCATTCACCTGCGGAGGAACCAACTCACATATTCTCTGATGATGTTATTACCATCATTCCTCCATTTTGTTTGCATGAGTTTTCTTCACCTATTTTTGATGATCCTGTCGTAGATGTTCTACAGGGTGATGATTCAGAGCATGAGGTGGCACCAAAGAGGGATGAGGATGTTATTCTCTCTGATGGGGAGCAGGACTACTTGGATCACGATGACTCGCCGAAGTGGGATGAGAAGGATATCCTTTCCATTGAGGAGATTTGCACTTCTTCATCTGACGAGGAGGTCCAACTCACCACCGAGGCACATGAGTTCTTGAATGCCGCTTTCTATGATTCTTACGACTTTGACAGTGATCTGGTGGTGGATGCTGCTAGGAGTGAGACCTGGGCCACTCCCGCAATTTCTATTTATTTATGTTTTTCTTCTCTTTTATTTCCTAACCCCCCCTTAAGTGTTTGATCCTGTGCAGGTTGATTCTTTAAAGTGACTCCAGGATGACTTGGAGCATTTTGCTCATGCCAATGAGGTGAGCATCCACTCATGTGAGGAGGTTGATACTCCCTCCATAGAGGAAGCTCCGCTCATTGCCTTCTCATCCTGCATCCGTCCTGAAGAAGAAGACACCTTGCTGGGCAAGGATATATATTTTGGTGAGAATAGTGAGGAGGACTACTCCTCCACTTCATACTTTATGTTTCCTCTACTAGTGAAGTGCGGGTATTATTATTTTGGTAGATGAGTAATTGTTCTGTCGTCGCATAGGTACCCGTTACCGACACAGATACAGGAACAAATACCTGTGCACTTTTCTTTTAATACTTCTATAAGCTAGAACTGTTAAAATTTTGAATAAGCCGTGTTGGGGAGACAATACAACCTAGTAGTTATTTTTTATTATTTGAAATTTTAGTTTATGTAGTTTAATTAATTAAATTTCATTTTTTGTTTCATTTTGCATTTTTTTGCTAATCCATATTTAGTTTATTTTTTTATTTTGTTTTGTCGGCACTAATCTCAGTGGAGGATTCCAGTGAAATTATGGAAATCTTTTAGCCAAACTGGAGCCGGAGCCGAGAGCGAAGTTCAAATTCAGATTTGGTAAATTCCGGAATGCCCCATTCTTGGGCATTGGGTAACACATTTCTATCCTTCTTTATTTTCCTGCATTCCTCATATTCATTAGCATATATATTTGCATTGAGGACAATGCATCATTCAAGTCTGTTGGATAGATTATGTTATCTGATTGCTCGAGCACACACCATTTGGCATTTTTAGTGCTTATTTTTCAAAACTGCTCCAATTTTTGCTTAAAATTTTAAATTTTCTTCGCTAATTTGCATCTCACTTTCGCACCCATTATGATATAACTTTAATTATTGTTATTCTCTTGTTTTCTAATATCTTTAGGTGTGTAGGTTAGAATAATTTATAATAAAAAATTTGGAATTTGGTAGTGAACCGTAAACTTGCTGAGTGCTCCTAGTCGAGTGCCCATGTTCTCGAGTAAAAATAGATTTTGAGTTAATTTCATTGCATATGTTAAATACATTATATTTTTACTTACTATCGTTGGTTGTATCCACTCCTCTTTAGAATGTGATCGAGTCCAACGCTAGTGTAGTGTTGTGTGTAGTGCCACTAGTGCTATATTGTAGGCTCAAGACGAGGGGGTGTCCTATCTCGGTGTTTAGAACTCGCCCTTAGAGATCATCGAAGCATATTCACTTAATAATGATTAACGATATGAAGATGATTTAGGCCTTTCTTTGGTTAGTTTGAGCCTCTGCATCCTAGCCTGCATTCACTACCATTGCAAACATAATGTTGAGCCTATCACCTATTTTTGTTGATTCACCCCACCATTCTTCACCAAAGCTAAATTGCCAGTCCATTTGAGCACTTAAATTTTGAGCTTAATTTCATATTTTTCATGTTTTAAAAATAATTCGATCCCATGTTGTGATGTGGTGGAAAGCCAAAATTATTATTATGTTTGGGTGCTTATTTGGATAAAAATATAAAAATCTGAAATGAAAAATAATATCTGAAAAGAAAAAAGAAAAGAAAGAGAGAAGAAAAGACAAATATTTTGGTTTAGGCTTTGGAGAGTGACCCCTATTCAAAAAATGTTTGGGGGTGTCATCTCTTCTTTTTTTGGTAGTCTTTTTGTATGATAAGCTCAAAACATTTTCTTTAAGTGTGAAAAACCATCATGTTTATCTTTGTTATATCTCACCCTTAAACCTAAGCCTATAAGTCATCCTAATCTAAGTCTTAATGATTCGTAGAGTTGGTCGGTATTAAGTGTAGTGGAGAAGGCGTGACCTAGTGAGCCAATGACCATCATCATTGATGGATTTCTTTGGAGGCCACCCTAGTAGTTCTGGGTCCGTAATATCACACTCGATTTTACTACTTTCACTTGTGCTATGCTTAGGACAGATCACTCTGTTCTTTTGTTTAGGAGTGGATATAGATGTACAATAGTTTGTTTAAATGCAGTGTGAATAGATTATATGTTTTGAAATTTTCTTTAACTTATTTTTATTCCCAATGGACATGAGACTTCTTGGTCCACTTTCTGATTTCATTTTTGATTTGTAATTAGCCTTCTTACTCCCCGTAGGTAGATGGATTGCTCGGGATGAGCAATAATTAAAGTTTGTGAGTTTTGAAGAGCGATTTTCATATAGTGCTTTATGCCATATTTTAGCTTGCTTTTCCATTGATATCGCTCATCTATTTGTAGACTTCATCATAAAACTTGTTATATTCAAATTGTATGTCATGTGAGCATTTTGTAGTTATTTAGAGCATGCTAGCTTTTATTCCATGTATGAGGGATACCTATTCTCCCTCTCATTTCATTTT